>OZ025211.1:427134-514634 GCA_964019055.1 Anthopleura xanthogrammica
GCGCAGCCTGGATTATTTTATCATGGGATTCCTGATTCAGTAAAGGCTGCGCGCGCAGCTAAAAATAGATTTTCACATAATTTTCATGGGAACAGACCTTTGTATGGGAGATGTGCTCTCTTACTTCATTCTCTCTTTGGACTATATAGCTACTTCTATGTTAGACTTATGTCCTTAATTACATTGCGACGCTTTTTACCATGGTAATTAACTCAAATTATTTTTACACGTTGAATTCATTTTTTCTTTGCCTTGTAGCCTGGGATTGGGTCTACCAAATTTGACCACTTTCTGAGTAGTGTTTATTTCAAGTGTTTTATTCTATTTATTTGGAAGTGTTGCTTGTTTTAAGTTCTTAGAAAATTTACTCAAATTTAAAAGGTGTAACTGATGCAATTTTCTCTTTGTTTTTGTTCAGTTCACTTCAGATGTTAAAACATGTTAAAAAGATACCTTCACTTCAAAACCTGTTCATCCATTAGCATAGTATTTAGTTTCTAAATCTAGTAGTAATCGTTTTCATAACTACGATTCCAAAACATCTAGCTTTAGATCTAGTATAGATATCTGATTTGTTTTTGCTTCTTCCCACCATCCATTTCTCAACTCTCTGCGTTAATTGTTTTTCATTGAGGGAAGTCAAAAACCCAGACGTGTTGGGCAGTGCTGGTCGGTGTAATTATGAAAATGGGAGAAAATGGATGTAATTGATAATAGGCTTTGAGAGTTGTCTTACAATTACCTGCATCTATGTCATGGTACAGCTCACTTTGTAAGTAATTCATATATAGTTTAAAGGTTATATTAACCAAACCTAGCAATAAACGCCCCAAATGGTCATGTGAGTTGACCGAAATTCAAAACGCGATCCATCGTTTCTTTTACGGTGCTAAAAGTTGATTAATTTCGGTAGTAATAAACAGAATATTACATGGGCGCTTTTTATCTTCTCGTGTTTCGCTGCGCTCACTCGTGAGAGATCTTTTAAACACTCGAAGATAAAATTCGTATCTCCGCGCACCCATGTAATATCCTCTATATATTATATACCTTATGTTTACAAGTATTTCGAAGTTTTGTATCCTGAGTTGACTTTGAAATCACGGTTACTATATCGACTTTGTAACACTGGCATATCTAGAATGATATTTTCTATATAATTATTAAATGGCTTCCCTGATTTTCCTCTAATCTGATTGGTTTTTCTGTGCTTTAATTGACGCAATGGGAATGGTGGGTGGAATGGAGTCGGTGGTGATTATTTTCAATTCCAGATTTACGGTGCTTTAATTTCAAACTTATTTAATATCAGAAGTGTAATAGATACTGATTGTAGCAAGACTATATGGCAACATAATAGCTGAATCTGTTGAAATATTCATCATTTACATAAAGTAAAAAAAATTCTACAGTTCATTTCTACTTGTCGCTGTCCCATTCAAGGTAAGTTGCTAGTTGCTTTGATTTTTTAATCCAATTTTTTGAAGGTTTAGTTTCGACGAGTGCTTATTTTAGTAAATAGTAAATGAAACGAATGAAAGATATTGGAAACAAATCCAATTACTGAAGTGTTTAACAAATATCGTTAGTCTTCTAGTTGCATCAGTTGACAAAATTTTCACATAGAAAATAAGAAACACTCATGGCCGGAGAGTGAAAAGAGACAGAAAAAAGAGAGAGAACAAGAGAAAAAGAAAGCAAGAAAGAACGAAAGGAGAGACCAAGAACTTCAAAAGACTACTTTTTTGTCTTTTCTTAAATTTCAACCAGTAATATTGTCCATTGGATAATTTATTTGTTTTATCCCTTATGGTTTACCTTGTATTTCCACAGGGCAGTTCCAACATGTACAGGGAGATTTTAATCCTGGTCACTGCTTCCACGGTTATTACAGGTAAATTAACTCCTAAGATGTACATCTTCTCCTTTTCTTCCTTCCTTCTTTCCTTCTTTCCTTCCTTCCTTCCTTCCTTCCTTCCTTTCCTTCCTTCCTTCGATTATGTAAACTGAATTCCGAACTGAATATTATGACAAATTTTTCATTCTTTCTTTTTAAAAAAACCCTCAACTTTTTAAGCTTATCAAAACGGTCTTCCTTAGGTCAGTATGTGATAACCAAAGGTGGTGGTGGTGGTGGTTATCCAGTAGTCGCTAAAGGAGCTCAAATAATCCAACAACACCAGCAGCCTTTCACGCTTTACAACAATGGCTTTGGAAACCAACATAGAGGTACGTTGGAAAGTGTGCAAGGGATATTTTGGCAGTTTAGTAAACACTGTAACACCACTATTCTCACTGCAAATTGAATTAGCACGATACTCTATACATTAACTCCATGCCTTATTGCACAACATTCGGAGCGTCGAGGGAAGCCGAGTTTTTCCCGACCCTCCCCCCCTGGTGGCGGTGGTCTTCAGGATGGTCAACAGTCGCGGATCTCACCCATACCTTCAGTCCGTTCTCCTGGGGGAAAAGTCTCTATTACTGTGCCAACCGGCTACCATCACGTGATGGTGCAAAGCCTCTGCATAGTTTAGTCGATATGTAAGAATTAAAATCCGTTGACGGTCTTACGTAGGTCATCATCGGATGAGCAAAGGTGGCCGCATTCTGCCAGTTGCTAAAGGAGCTCAAATAACCCAACAACACCAGCAGCCGTTAACGCCCTACATCAATGGTTTGGGAAAACCAAGTAGAGGTATGTTGGATTTCGAATTGTTTAGTAATGAACAAAACTACGCTGTGATGTAAAATAAACAGGAAAAGAGAGTGGAGAAATACATGGGTGAATTAAAAGGAAAAAGAAAACAAACAAACAAACAAACAAACAAACAAAAAACGAACATAGGGCGAAAAGGGCAGAGAAAACTAAAGTACGAGGAATACTGAAGAAAACAAGGACGTGAAGCAAAATAATCTGAAAAAAAGACGGGTAGATAGGCCTCAGACTTGAAAACAAAACTGTAGGTAGCGACCTCAGGGCGCAAACGTGAAATGGAGTAACAGGATGGCGATCCTTTTTGTGCATAGGATTGTGAGGGTGAAATTGGTGAGCACGAAGTCTAACGCAGAGCATCTACCTTGCAGGCTCAGAATTTATCGTCTCGTACACGTTCGATAACGTAAAAGCTAATGAAGTCGAGGATGTGTCTGGTAATCAGAGAGATGGGTTTATCTTTGGATCTGTGAAGTTTAACAAGGACGTATCAGAAGATTGTGGGGACACTGTTTCTTTTGAGCGCGGCTTGATATATTTCGACGACGGAAGGAAGCAAGACGGTTTGGATGCTATCACCATAGCGGTCTGGGTACGAGTAATGAAGACATCGCCGACAAATGTAATCTATCAAGCGTTTTATGATAAGCATATCTATCATTACTTAGAAATTTCAAATATCGAAGGCATTAAGTCCGGATCTATTGCATGGCAGTACATGGATTACAGTGGCGTCGTTTTTAATGTTGTTACAGAACCGTGTATAGAACCTGGTAAGTTTTCGTATTTAAAGTATTGCTCGATTTTACCCCTGACTTGTGCTTAAAGTGCCTATAAACCCTAGCTCAATATTTTCAGTATTGATTCTACATGAAGTGAATAGTTGTATGGTATAATATTTTTATAAGATTTGAGTGATGCATCTTGGAGCCATATAAAGGTTTATACTTCCAATATATTAATGCTGTGACGTATCTGGAGGAAAAATGAAATATACAAAACTTTTCTGGGGCAGTAAAACATTTATGAAATATCATTATCTTAATCAGGAATATAGAAAGATTATTGCAAATTTATTTATTTTATGACTGTCAGAATATGTCATCGCATTGGGTTGCATGTTCTACTACAGCGCTGTCTATCACCGCTGTGTAGCTGAGATCCCGGGTTCATATCTTGACTGAACCGCATATGTGAGTTAATTTGGTTTGAGGTGTTGCTCTCTCCCTTGCCACCAGGGTTTTTCTTCGGGTTCTACTTTTTTCCTCCCTCCGTAAAAATCAACATGTTGTTCGAGTTTTGTAGATTGTAAATGATGAAGGTAGTGGTAGTGTGTGTGTGGGGAACCTCACGGAAGAGCCCCGTACAGGGAGTGATGCTTGAGAAAACATGTTATATTTATTTGACAATGTGTTTGAATTTTGAACTCATGCTCGTTTGGGAACTTGTTTTTCTTCTCCAGGCATATGGTATCACATCGCGGCTTCGTTTGATAAAGAAACAGCTCAGGTTCGCATCTTCAAAAATGGCGAAAAAAAGTACGATGGAAAAGCGAATTATGTACTTAGTCATATGATATCCACGGGTGAAATAACGATAGGAAGCCAAAGAGAAATGCGTGTCGATGAGAGTGGGAAATTAGTACCGAACGGCCAGACATATTTCCAGGGAGACATGGATATGTTTAACATGTATAAGATTGCTGTAACAGAAGAAGACTTGCAAATAATGTACAATCGGTGTCATTTCCGTAGAGAAGGTAGGTTACGCCGAAAGTAGGAAAAAAGCCTACTCGATATTCTGGTGATTACGCACCAAGCAATTCAAGGCGAGGCTCCGGGGAAATAATCAACATTTATCATATGACCGTATTTCACTGTACGCGTGATTCTAAAAAAAACCTTAGGGGAAAATGTCGTCAGCAAAAAAAGTACGCTTTTCCGAAAAGTGTAATAATTTCCCGTTCGGACTCGCCGTTCGGACTCGCTGCCGTCAATCATGTAAAAACTACGCATTTTGATTCGCATTTATTAAAAACGCTTTGAAATCGATTTTTTATATGTGGTCATATGATAAAATGCTTATTGACTGAGTTAAGGTCGGTCCGAACGGGAAAATATTTGGCTCTCGGTCCTTGGCACGGAACTCGCTGCGCTCGTTCCGTACTTCAGGACCTCGAGCCAAATATTTTCCCGTTCGGACCTCCCACTCAGTCAATAAGTACATATTATTGACGATATAGGGACCACACTACTTTCCCGAGGTTCCAGTCAATAATTGTTTTGTTGTAAACCAATTGTCAAAGTCCATTTTTCTCGTACTCTGATTGGGCGAGAGGGTATCACATGAAAGTGAACAAGTTTCAATGTTTCCACGGCAACGGCTATCAGCGGGTAACAATATGTTGTTGATCGATCGGTAAATAACAAAACCGGAAGCGGACAATAGAGTCGTTTTCCCCTGGGAAACTGAATTCTTTCTCATGTAAATCAGATTAGACCAGATTCAATTGTTCCTGCCTCCTGTCATGACTGCCATCACGTGATGGTGCAAAGTCTCTTTGCATAGTTTAGTCGATATGTAAGAATTAAAATCCGTTGACGGTCTTACGTAGGTCAGCATCTGATGAGCAAAGGTGGCCGCATTCTGCCAGTTGTTAAAGGAGCTCAAATAACCAAACAACACAAGCAGCCGTTAACACCTCACATCAATGGTTTGAGGAAACAAAGTAGAGGTATGTTGGATTTCGAATTGTTTAGTAATGAACAAAACTACGCTGTGATGTAAAATAAACAGGAAAAGAGAGTAGCGAAAATAATGAGACGGAAAAATTCAACATTAAAAGAAGGAATGACTAACGGACGAAGAAAGAGGAAGGAGGGACAAAGAAGAGGATAATGTGCGCAGGAATAATGAAGAAATGTAGGCTGTGATCAATGGAAAATATTCAAAATACGCAAATGGCTAACATAGAAGGGTAAATTGAAGACTGGAATCTTTTCATTGAAACGTTCAAACTTGCAGCCTTGGGGAAGTGATGCCTTTGCGTTGCCTTTTTTTACACTGTGTAAATCAAATTATATTTCTAATGTGGAATTCTTTGCTAAAACTTCTTAATTAATTTTTTCAGAATCTTTATTTCTGGTCACAGTATACACTGCAGACAAGATCAGAGCAGGTACCATCGGCAAAATTTTTATCAGGATTTTTGGAGAAGATGGAGAAACTAGAGAACGTCGCCTCTCTGGGGCAGGAGAACATAGGGGAAAGTAAGAGAAAAATATCAATAACTCAGACATGTTATAATAACAATTATCTAGCACGGGGTTAGTGCCTTGTTAATGCGCGCAGATATGTTTACACTATAAAAACTTTATCGATAATCGTAAACAGCCGGGTCTGGGCTGCTTTAAGTCGAGGCACGGCTAACTCACACTTGAATCCTGAAACAACCTCTGGGCTGATCTAAGTCAGGGCACGGCTAACTCACAGATCTAACCCTGAAACAACCTCTGGGCTGATCTAAGTCAGGGCACGGCTAACTCACAGATAGAACCCTGAAATAACCTCTGGGCTGATCTAAGTCAGGGCACGGCTAACTCACACAAGTGTTCTTTGACTACAGATTCATTTACGCAGGGTAAGTCCCGACTTTGGATTTTCAAAGTGCTTCTATGGAAGTCGTGCATTCTTTACTTTACCGTTAGTATTAGTCTAACCCTGCCTAAATGAATCTGTAGTCAGGGAACACAGCGGCATTTTACGAATTGGAATTTTAGAATTTTCATACCTTCTTAAGAATTTAATATTTTTGTCTCAACCTTTCTAGCTTTGTTGATGTCATTCTAATCTATAATTTTAATGTAGTGGTCAACTAAAATATGAAATGAAAGAATTATGATAATGAAGTGGCGGCCATACTGGCATTCGGTCAATGGAACCCCGGGAGTACCTACATTACACTATCACATTCCCATAATACTTTGCGTTTTTGGGGGCAACAATAACGAAAATTATTTGAAAATTCAAAACTTTTCATGCAGATACTGAGTACATTTGCTATTATCATTGACAACACCAGTATCAGTTTAATCAGAGTTAATTCCACACGCATGGGAGAATGAAATGTTTGGTATTACAGACAATGTATGGACTTACTAAGAAATGTCATGACTTTTACTCGTAAACCTGTTCGAATTTAATTCTATTGTCATTCTATCTATTGTATTCTATTGTCATTCTATCTATTGTATTCTATTGTCATTCTATCTATTGTATTCTATTGTCATTCTATCTATTGTATTCTATTGTCATTCTATCTATTGTATTCTATTGTCATTCTATTGTCATCCTATCGACACGCGTGAAAAATGTTTGCGCATGCTCTAAGTCCGCATGCAAATTAGTCAAAAGTGTCTTCGTGCTATTGTAGAAATATGCAAATTTGACTTTCACACTTGCCTGAAGAATAGTTTTTACAAAATGCCAAAACTTAAAGTCAGTTCTTGAAACTTAAGGCTAATTTTTTCATATTGCCTTTATTAAGGTATCAGGATATGATTAGGACCCCTATACGCGCTACCTCAAATTTCGCACGGGCTTTACAATATTTTGCCATAAAAGTATACATTTTCTGAAAGCTAAATAAATGTAGTTTTCGAATATTTATTTATAATTGTATATTTTGGAACACAAAAAAAGTTATTGGGTTCAAAGTGACGTTCTACCTCACTTCATTCGACGACTTCCCGCAGGGTCAGAATTTGTCGATCAAAATTACATTAGCATACTCTGTGGATAATGAGCTTCAAAACGGTGTCTCAGATTTTTGATATCCTTTTTAGATCGTGCGCAATGACGCGTTAAATCCGGAAGTTTGACATTTCGGTGGTTATGAATGCAAAATAGACAATATCTTTTGAATGAAAAAACATTTCAAAAATCTGAGACACCGTTTTTTAGATCTTATTGTTATTTATCACAATCCAAAGTTTCAGTTGATCCAATGTAATCCGAAAGAGCTAGAATGTTTTTAAAACGATATTTTGGCCACTCAAAAACTGCGGAGAAAGCCAATAACTTTTTTTGTGTCGCGATACAAAAAATTCCATATTGATTTTTAAAAACTACGTTTATTTAGCTTTCAGAAAATGTATACTTTTATATAATAATATTGAAAAAGCAGCGAGAAACTTGGCTGCGCGTAAAGTAATCTCGAAGGCCTCAAACGTATCCTGATACCTTAATACAATATCTTGGTCTCACAAAAGTATATCCGCGAAATATTTTGTATACTCGGAGAAAACAAGCGTTTATTTTCTCACTAAAACTCTTGTAAATTCTTGGAAAGCGTGCTGAAAGGCACGCATGCGGAAACGTTTTTCTCTAGTGTCTATCTATTGTATTATGTGTGATGCATTCTATGTTTATGAATACATGACATCAACTGCTTGCTACTTAGGCTCTCCCATGGAACCACTTGGGAGACATAGTCCATCAGCTAGGGGGGTAGTATGGCTCACTTAAGGGAAACAAACGAAACTTATAAATTCTCATTCCTTGTCTATTAAGCATTATAAAAATGTATGTAGCAAGTACTGAGTGGTAGCTTTCACTTTGTAAATCGATTTTTAAATTTGTCCCTATACCCTCCTCTTGGCCGCCATCTTGGAGTTTTTTAAATCCTTCCAATTTTTTTTTCTTTTTGAAATGCACACGATTCATTGCATATATGTGCAAATGGAATCATAACTTTCTAATAACCTTCTAAAATATTATTAATTTTCAGCATTGCTTACAGATATCTATGCTATGATGACGTCACGAATGACCGCCATTTTGTTTCTTATTTCTGTATTCGACTGCTATCTCAAACATCTGAATTAACAATTAATTTGAATTCGTTGCTCTCTACATTAAACTGCTAAAACTGTTTAGTTAAGTATACCACGAATAAATATGTCACAAGTCAAGTACACTTGAGTCTAGAGCTCGTATAAGCACAAAAGCACCTAGCTAGCTATCACCACAAACGGTCTTTTTCATTGCTGTGACTTGCTTGCGAGATCTTTCATGTACTGCTGTTGTATCTCTAACATTAAGTAGCAGCAAAACGTCTATAGGGGGCTGCAGAAAGATTTGTGTGATATGCGCTATATGAACAAGGCCAACAAGACTGAAAAAAAAAAGGACAAAATGTTATAACCATTTTTCTGCTTTCCTTTCCAAGTAATCCAAAAGTGTAAGTGAACCTACCCTTTTCAATCCTCTTCATCTTCAGAGTCACTATCCCTGGGAAGTAGACAATATCTCTCACATTGTTAAATTTGTCTGGCTTGGTTCTAAGCCTGCTCCAGAAGAGGTCCTGAAACTGCTGTCCTGCACATGCAAGAAAAAATGCATGGCCGAGAACTGCTGCTGTCTGAGGGCTGGTCTGAAGTGCACCAACATGTGCAGCATCGAATGCGATAACATGGCCACTGATAATGACAATGAGTATGAGAGTGGGGATAGTGACTCTGAAGATGAAGAGGATTGAAAAGGGTAGGTTCACTTACACTTTTGGATTACTTGGAAAGGAAAGCAGAAAAATGGTTATAACATTTTGTCCTTTTTTTTTTTCAGTCTTGTTGGCCTTGTTCATATAGCGCATATCACACAAATCTTTCTGCAGCCCCCTATAGACGTTTTGCTGCTACTTAATGTTAGAGATACAACAGCAGTACATGAAAGATCTCGCAAGCAAGTCACAGCAATGAAAAAGACCGTTTGTGGTGATAGGTGCTTTTGTGCTTATACGAGCTCTAGACTCAAGTGTACTTGACTTGTGACATATTTATTCATGGTATACTTAACTAAACAGTTTTAGCAGTTTAATGTAGAGAGCAGCGAATTCAAATTAATTGTTAATTCAGATGTTTGAGATAGCAGTCGAATACAGAAACTAAGAAACAAAATGGCGGTCATTCGTGACGTCATCATAGCATAGATATCTGTAAGCAATGCTGAAATTAATAATATTTTAGAAGGTTATTAGAAAGTTATGATTCCATTTGCACATACATGCAATGAATCGTGTGCATTTCAAAAAGAAAAAAAAATTGGAAGGATTTAAAAAAATCCAAGATGGCGGCCAAGAGGAGGGTATAGGGACAAATTTAAAAATCGATTTACAAAGTGAAAGCTACCACTCAGTACTTGCTATCATACATTTTTATGATGCCAAATAGTCAAGGATTAAGATTGACTAAGTTTCGTTTGTTCCCCTTAAGTGAGCCATAAACCCAAATTTTCTGGTCTCAGCTGATGGACTAACATGGGTGTACTACAAAACACACCACACTTGATTTCTTATCTCCCTGTGCCCTACTGTATATAACTTAGCTTGCTAAGAACTCTTTAGATAATTTTTAGCACATTCTGTGTGATCTAATCATCCTATTTGCTGTGACGTAAAATAAGTGTATTTTTAAAATTTCTCTTCAGGTCTGATATGTATGATTTTTACGAAAAAAACATTGGTAACCTGAAGAAGATACACGTTCGATTTGATGGCCTTTTCCTCTCAAACTGGAAACTAGACAAAGTAAGCCCAGGCACCCGCTTAGCTCAGTTGGTATGAGCGTCGGTCTGTTGTGCGGCCGGACCAACACTCAGGGTCTTAAAATAACTGAGGCGAAGGTGCTGCCTTTGTATTTACATCTACAAACGGTTAGACCCTGTCTCCCAACCCTTCCTTAACCTGTAAATGGGACACAAAAGAATCTGTTGAATTATTCGTGTAAGAGTAGGGGATTGTCTCCCGGTTCAACAGCCTATCCCAATTTGGAGGCATAACACTAATTACTAACAATTCACTCATGATTGTAAGCTGCACGGCTGCTAATAGCACCTTAATATGCAGCCCGTAAAGTCTTTCACTGGTCACAATTGTAAAGCGCATTGAGACATTGTGAAATGCGCTATATAAGAACTTCCCATTATTATTATTATTATTATTATTATTATTATCTCCCATTATCATCTTTATGAAGCCGTTTTGAAATGTTGTGTGTCATAAAATGTTTTCTTTATTTGGAATTGGATGTAAAACATAGTTACAATATAACGCGCGTTCTGATTGGTTAACCCGCATCATATTATATATTAAAAATATTAATTTTTCATAACAAGCATTGACTGACCAAATTTGGAAAGAAACGTCATTCGTCCAATAATTCTTTGATTATTGGACGATTGACGTCATTCGTCCAATAACTAAAAGATTATTGGACGATTGACGTCATCATAGCCGCCAAACAAAAATGGCTTCCCGACAGGCAAGGTTTGCAAACTTATCTGAAATGCTTTCTTAAATGACTGAATGCGTACACTTTCTTTTTCTCTCTCGTGTTTTATACCTGCACACGCACGCGTTTTCTATTTCTTTAAAATTTTATCACTTCGAATTCGAAGGCGCGAACAAGTTTAGATCCCATAAAGGTCTTAATTAATTTGGACAGCTACAAAAGCCAAACCTGTATTGTACTGAGGCCAGTACTAATAACTCTTGTTAATTGTTCTAATTCCAGATCACGGTTGTTGTGGGTGATCGTACGAACGGCATGTTGTTTGAATTTCCTTGTGACTGTACATTCACTTATAAACATGACCAAAGAATGATCGACGCTAAAGCAAAAGGTGAAATATTACGTTGACGAGTCGTTGACGAGTCTCCCTAGCAAGAGGCTAATGTTTATGTACCATACACCGCTCCACAACTCTGGACTCACATGTTGATTAATGAAGGGAGGAAAACCGGACAACTGATGAAAAACCACGTGGCAATAGAAGGGACAACTCTTCAAACCGAGGACAATATTGAAACAAAAGTTGGACTTGAACTCGACCGATATGCAGAGAAAACTGAAGCCTTCTCAAAAGGCATCGTAAACGAGTATATAGAGGGCCACTATATATATAGTTTACTAGTTATTATAACTATTCTGTGTTACCCTCTAAAAATAAAGATTATTATTATGACTATCATCATCATGATCATCATCATGATCATCATCATCATAACGAGTGCCAAAACACCAATCTGTTTTCATCTATTTATATTGCAGTTAATGGTGGTTGGAGTAGTTGGAGCGCGTGGAGTGGATGTGGAACATGGTTGTGTGGTGGAGGAAAGAAAGTTAGTACGCGATCCTGTACCAACCCTGAACCGATTGGAGGCGGTAAAGAATGTGAAGGAGAATCCTATAAACAGGAGCAATGTTCAGGTTGGAATGAACTAACCTACCTTAATTTAGTGGGCTGGCGTAATCAGACCACGTGTCATTCCCTAGAGTATCATTTCTTTGTTTACCGGTTGCACATGAGAAGACACATGAATATGGATATAGAGAATGACATGCGATATGAAATGGGAAAACATTATACCCAAGAAAAAGAGGTCTTTTTTACCTTATATATTTTCATTTTTGGTTGTTAATTTTCTCTTTTTTCTTTCATATTTTATTTGTCAGTTGACGGAGGCTGGGGAGCGTGGTCTCCTTGGTTACCGTGTACCAAGACATGCGGAGGATCTGTGGTATCGAGAACACGAGAGTGTAACAATCCAGAACCAAAAGGAAATGGAACACCGTGTGTCGAATATGGAGCCAGACAAACGAAGATGGATTGTACTTTCCCTTGTGAAAGTATGAATTCAAGACATACGTAGACGTGACTCTTTCAACATAAATAAAAGGCCACGAGTTTTGGCCCCTATGTTTAAGATCTCTAAATGAGATCATCATCACAGTGTGACTGCCGTTTTATAAGTTCATCTGAGCCACTGCGAAAGTCTAACCATTTGCAGATATTTTTTGTGTGCAAAGGCAGCACCTTTTACTCAAATATTTAAAGAACTTAGTGTTGGCCTGTCTGGAATTTGAAACCACGACCTACCGCACAAAAGGCCGGTGTCCAACCAACTGAGCCAACTCAATTTGATACTTAATCCTTAACGGGTGAAAGCCTTGCTAAGATAGAAAATATGTTTTCCTTTTTCTCCAGCTGCTCCGCTTGATAGTCAGTGGTCTGAATGGTCCCCATGGTCCGCATGCGCAAAGACGTGTGGAGGAGGTCTGGTAACTAGAACCCGGAAGTGTAATAATCCCGCTCCTGCTCAAGATGGAAAGAAATGTCCTGGAGATGAGAAAGAATCCGCAATGGACTGTCTGAACTCCTGCCCGAGTAAGAAATGCAGATATATGTTATGTTTTAGTACTCTTGATTCAAGACTTTGAGGACCGTAAGCTGAACTGTGTGCATGGTTTTTTTTGTCTCGTATGAAGGATCAAGGGCAGCGTAGCTCATTGATTTCTTTCCAAAATTCCATCGATTGCCTCCTCCGTAAGATTAAGGCCACAATACATTTACATACGTCACTGGTTCTTAATGCGCATGCTCAAACCGTTATTTGCGTTATTCGACAAATGAAAAAAAATTAAATATAAAGTAAAAAATGCCATTGCAGGCATAGCTATGGTATAACGCGCACATTTAAGTTTAAAAAGGCCTGATTTTTAATTGTTGTTTCTTACTTCGTTTCCTATATCTTGTTGCAGTCGATGGAGGTTGGGACGAGTGGGGTGAATGGTCTCGATGTAGCAAAACCTGTGGACAAGGAGTCATGACCAGGAGTCGTAAATGCGACAATCCAGAGCCAGATTACGGGGGTAGAGACTGTGGAGACAGCAGTTTAGAAACAAGTACATGTAAAATAAGACCATGTCTAAGTAAGTTAGTAATACTTTTGTTAATACCGCTGTCACATTTTTGCTTTTCTACATTTGCTTTTGTTTGGCTGTCTTTTAACTTTACCTTAAAGTTCAAGGTCCAATGTCGGTAAAAAGGAGTGATGTTTTGTTTACTTTTCTAGATGCTGTCGATGGTAACTGGGGAGGCTGGGGCGAGTTTGGCGAGTGTTCAGAGAAATTTTACTGTCACAAAGGACATAAAACTAGAAAAAGAGAATGTAACAATCCAAGCCCTAGAGAGGGTGGAGACCCATGTCCTGGTACCAACACTGAAAAAAAAGAATGCCCAACACGTGCACAGAACTGTATTGGTAAGTGTTCTTTGATCGGTTGACAGGATTGAACGAAAATCTACCCCCCCTCCCCCAAACTAAATATTGGATGTTTAAGGAAATTATTTACATCGCTTAATGGCGGCAGCCATGTTGCATAACTGGAAAAAATAAAATCATTTTACAAAAAGAAAAAAATCTCAAAATTTTATCCAATATGGCGGCCGTAATGTAGATCTACCTTGAATAGATCTATTAATAGTACCATGGGCGGATCCAGGATTTTTTTCAGGGAGGGGTACAGGGCACAAAGTCAGCCCAAGGGAAGGAGTGCAAACCTCAGAATCAAAGAATGAAAACATTCAAAATAGGGGGACAAAGTTGCTCCAAGGGGGGGGGGGGGGGAGGGGGTGCGAACCTCTGGATCCGCCCCTGGGTATAGTACATTATTCTAGATGCACTCCATAAAAGTGAGCGAGTACACTAGTCTCACACTTGTTTTGACTGTCCAGTAAATTGTGTTTCTTACCGTGTGTACCCTTAAAACTGAACAATATGATATTTATATATTGATTAGCTGTATCTTTAAACAAAAGTTATCGCCGGTGAAGTTTTTTGTTAATATGTCAGCATATTTTTTTATTTTCTAGACGTTCCTCAAAACCGAGAAGCCTTGAAGAAAATTCCCCAAAATTCCGAATTGTATGCAGAATGCTCGTCTGACACAGCTTTTCTTGTGGAAAATGTAAAAAATGAGAATTCTATGGACCCTATTTTGAACACTTACTTCAAAGGCATTCAAAATATCCTGCGAAGTGGATATTTCGCCAAAGCTCGTGTTAGAGTACAAGAAACGGATCTGACTAAATTCTGTTTTGAGCCAGCAATAATGTTAATGGTTGGTCAGCTGAAACAGTCGTTTCCTAAGTACGCTGAACTTCCGGTTCCTCCGTCGTATCAACGACCGCGTGACACGAATCATGTTCAGATCATCAGCGTATTTCTGAGGGATGATGGCTCTTTATATGCAGGTATCTCAGCTAACTCATCTCACTATTCTTACGTCGCATGTGACGTCATAGCATGTGACGTCTGAGGGCCGTAAGTTAGATAACCAAATGGGTTAATGCGTCACCCTCTTTAAATAAAGTTTATTGTATTGTATTGTATTGCATAGCGGCCATGTTGGTTGACATAAACAAAAGATTTGGTCTTGGCTTCTGTTTATTGTCACATGTCTACCGAACATGGCAGTTATAACCCCGCCAAGTAGGATGACTTGTGGTTAACAAAAGATTTGGTTTTGGTTTCTCTTGTTTTATGAACCAACATGGTGGCCATGTCTTTTGTCACGTCACTTATAGTTTTGAATATTCCAATTTCGAATCCTAACTCTTTTGCTCAGGGTTAGCCAGCATTTTGTACGGATTATTTCATTTGTTCTATACAATGAAAATTCCATGGGATTTCAAAGTGATCTTACAGTGAAATATTGTGCGCAGACATGTGAATAACGCTGCATCTACCCAGCTTAATCAATGAAAACAGAGGCTTTTACGAATTCGTTTTGTTGAACTTTTCCAGGTAACTTCCTACTTGGTACAGACGATCAGTACTCCAGCCAAAAGTTCACACTAGACAAACCAAGGTTTTACTTCCAGTACACGCCGAGCAATCAAAGAATATTTGTACATGGTTTTAAGGTTATTGCACGAGCAAAGTTCGAGTTAGAAGTGACTGGTATTAAGGATAAGGAATTCGAGGCCACTGGAACCAGTCGTGACTCTACTCTTGCCGGTAAGTAACTCTTTTCTACAACATTATTTTGCTTTTTTTCCTACTGAAAGTGTTCTTATCCATCAACTTTTTAAGCGGTTCTTGAAGTAACAATGGCAAAACCGTCCTTTGGGGGAGCTGACGACAAAAATGAATTCGAAGATGATGTTGAAACAAGACAAAATGGACGACTCAACGAGGGCGGCCAAGTTGCAGATGGAGTCCTAAGCGTCACCCAGAGTAGTACCAGTTCTCCTTTACTAGCCTCAAACAAACCTGTTTCATTGAACAGAATCATAGGCATCAGTAAGAAGGATACCACGGAGCATCCAAGGACCCGTGGAATAAGCGGTGCATTTGAATTCACAAACACGGATTTGGGAATCAAGCAATTTGTTTTTGATAGTTTGAAAATGATAGGGCTAGAGTTAATCCGAGTTAAAGACCTCGCGATTGATATCCATAACAAGGGTGGGGTATTTGCTATAAGAGTGACCGGCACTGCAGAACCCATCGCGCTTTTTCACGCGAATATAAATTTTGAGGTAATTAAGAATGGAGTGTTTGCGGTGGGGATCACCGCTGATCAAGCAGATCTGGAGGGTTTGACGGAGAAAATATTCAGGAAAAGGATTCATCTGTTTGGAAAACTACAGGGACCTGCTGTGAGTAAAACGTTAGTTAGTTAGGAAATATACCTTCCCAAAATTATTGCTGGATTTCAATCAGCTGATAAAAGTCTTTAAATCTCATTATCAGGTCCAAATGGTGTTCAAATACTGACCACCACGTGCTTTTCTGAGCTACTTGCAAAGTTTCATTTCTTTTGCAGATTGGTTTCTGTTTTGCGCAAGAGGGCTTCGACTTCACTGATATTGTCATTCAGTTTACTCGTGAACCTCTGCGAACAATGAAGGACGACCTCGTGACGGACGGTCTTTTCGTTGGGTTTAACGCCAAGCTTCCTGAATATCAGAAATGCGAAGATTCCTGGATGTGTAAGTTTGCCGTAAAAATCCTCGGAGCGAACACTAACATACAGTTCTACAGTTTTGTTAAGTTCTCTATGGCAAAGATCGTGGGAAGAATTGCTAAGTTACCAGAAGGAACGAACAAAGGCAAGTTTAGACTGAGCAAAATCGAGCTGTCTATGGAGGTAAGTCATCTAGTTATTTATGCTTTCTTTTTAATCCAATTCTCTGTTGATTTAGATATGTCATATACGTTGTATATGGACAGTTTTGAAACTATTACTTCAAAAATTTTTATCGTGAGTGAACAAATTCTGCATGAACGATTGAAGTAACTCTGATAATTCGCCAATTATTTTTTCTAGATCACATATGCAGCCCCTAATCCAATTCTTGGATTTACAATTGAGCTAGCAATTCCTGTCACTGGAGAAATTGTTAAAGGAACAACAGTTGTCAGCAAGGATGAACTGTATGTCGGGGGAACACTAAACCTAAAAGTAACTGCACTTACTGGAGAACTCTACATGAAAGGAACATGGAAGAAAGCATTTGGGATTCAATTTTTGACGATCAAGGACATTAAAGTTGGGTGAGTAAGTTAGTTATAGCAACAGAATAGAATATATATTTAGAAGCATAAACAGAAGCATCTTGTTCACAAGGTTTTGTTCTTTAACCACAGGGTAACCATCAACCTAGTCAAAAGCATCCACCATTGTTCACAATAATTTTGTTCTACCACCACAGGGTAACCATCAACCTAGTCAAAAGCATCCACCATTGTTCACAATAATTTTGTTCTTTAACCACAGGGTAACCATCAACCTAGTCAAAAGCATCACCATTGTTCACAATAATTTTGTTCTTTAACCACAGGGTAACCATCAACCTAGTCAGCAGCATCCACCATTGTTCACAATAATTTTGTTCTACCACCACAGGGTAACCATCAACCTAGTCAGCAGCATTCACCATTGTTCACAATAATTTTGATCTACCACCACAGGGTAACCATCAATCTAGTCAGCAGCATCCACCATTGTTCACAATAGTTTTGTTCTACCACCACAGGGTAACCATCAACCTAGTCAAAAGCATCTACCATTGTTCACAATAATTTTGTTCTACCACCACAGGGTAACCATCAACCTAGCCAACAGCATCCATCTTTGTTCACAATAATTTTGTTCTACCACCACAGGGTAACCATCAACCTAGCCAACAGCATCCATCTTTGTTCACAATAATTTTGTTCTACCACCATAGGGTAACCGTCAACCTAGTCAACAGCATCCATCTTTGTTCACAATAATTTTGTTCTACCACCACAGGGTAACCATCAACCTAGCCACTGGCATACCTCAAGGGTTCGAGCTTCAAGGTACCATAGAAGTAGGGTATGACTGTTTTGGACCCCAAGCATTTAGTTCTTCTGGACATTGTATTAGAGCAGGAGCATCGATAGGTGTAGACGTCAATCCATTGAAAGGTTATGTACGTGCCGAATTGTCATCTCTGACTCTAGGCGTGGTATTTCGATTATTAGGATCCAAAATACAAATGCCCAAAGTTGTTGACGAGACTGGATTTCCTAAAGGAGTAACTGTAAGTATACGAAGCTTAAATTCATTTTTATAATACTGACATCAAATACTTACGATCGGCTGACTAAACGACCAACAAGCCAATCAAAAGATCGGCCGATGGATGAACCAATCGATCTACCAAAAATAAAGCTACCGATCATTCAAAAAACCGACCGATCGAGCAAGGGATTAAGGAGCCAAACGATCAACCAACCGACCAGCTAAATGAACTAGCAAGTGACCAACCAATTGACGAACCAATACTGAGGTTATATTCCCAATATACGCCATGATGGTTTTCATATTGTAATAGGAATTAGCCATGTGGTCTTCCAGGGGGCAAATATTGGTAGAAAAGAACCATTTTTAAAAGATCCGCTCATCCTAGAGAAAAAAAATGCATTTATTTTTGGAACTGTTACATTTGTACTCGACTTGGGAATTTGGGTTAGGACACTTTTAAAAGCCGTCTAAACTAACTAGTGCAAAGACTAATCTGCATTACAATGCAAAAATCATCACGGCGTTTATCGTTAATGAAAGCTATTGACCAACCTGTTGACCGACAAACCGACCATACAACTAGCAATTAAACAAACCAAAATGAAAAATATGATTAACCGATTAATCATATCCATTTTGAAATCATTAGCAAATCCTGCAATCTGATTGGCTACAAAGTGTGCGATTTAAGCATTAATTGCACTATTTTGAATCATTAATTGCATCATTTTGTCAAACAATCACTTTTGAAGCTACATATAACTGTTGAGTATTTTAATATATTAAGTTTCAAAATGGAAATGATTAATAGGTAATAGAACTGAGTGTCTTGCAATTTTGGGCAGAAATCACACTCGTGATTAACAAATTGCACTCCCGCTGCGCGGTCGTGCAATTTTGTAATCACTCTTGCGATTTCAGCCCAAATTGCACTCCACTCAGTTCTATTACCATTATTAATAATATCCATTTTGAAATCATTAGCAAATCCTGCAATCTGATTGGCTACAAAGTGTGCGATTTAAGCATTAATTGCACTATTTTGAATCATTAATTGCATCATTTTGTCAAACAATCACTTTTGAAGCTACATATAACTGTTGAGTATTTTAATATATTAAGTTTCAAAATGGAAATGATTAATAGGTAATAGAACTGAGTGTCTTGCAATTTTGGGCAGAAATCACACTCGTGATTAACAAATTGCACTCCCGCTGCGCGGTCGTGCAATTTTGTAATCACTCTTGCGATTTCAGCCCAAATTGCACTCCACTCAGTTCTATTACCATTATTAATAATATCCATTTTGAAATCATTAGCAAATCCTGCAATCTGATTGGCTACAAAGTGTGCGATTTAAGCATTAATTGCACTATTTTGAATCATTAATTGCATCATTTTGTAAACAAATCACTTTTGAAGCTACATATAACTGTTGAGTATTTGAATATATTAAGTTTCAAAATGGATATGATTAATAGGTAATAGAACTGAGTGTCTTGCAAATTTTGGGCAGAAATCACACTCGTGATTAACAAATTGCACTCCCGCTGCGCGGTCGTGCAATTTTGTAATCACTCTTGCGATTTCAGCCCAAATTGCACTCCACTCAGTTCTATTACCATTATTTATTATATGCATTTTGAAATCACTAGCAAATCCTGTAATCTGATTGGCTCTCAGTAGATTGATTCAAGCACGAATCGCACTATTTTGAGTCCGAATCGCATCTTTTTGTCAGCCAATCACAATGCAACACTAGAAAAGGCAACCAATCAGATTACAGGATTGTATGTAATCAGCCAATCAGATTACAGAAAATAAGGAACATAAAATGTAGCTTTTTTCAAGTTTGACTGCAATTTTTTGTTACAAAAAGAAACAAAATGGATGATTTTAACAGCTACTTATTAATAAATACTTTTGTATTTATCACAAATTTAGTGTCTATCTAATATGATTTCAAAATGGATATAATAAAGTGATAATTGAACTTCATGTCGTGCAATTTTGGTCTGATATCAAACTTGCGATTACAAATCACACTCCCGCTACGCGGTCGTGTGATTTTGTTATCGCGCGTTTGATATCAGACCAAATTGCACTCCACTAAGTTCAATTACCATTATGAATCAAACAACCAAGGAACCAAATAATCAACAAACCAACTCGATATATAACCAAGTACCCACCCAGTCAACTGGCCAATATTGACGAACCAATAAACCAAAATAACGACCATCCGACCATCCGACCATCCGACCATCCGACCATCCGACCATCCGACCATCCGACCATCCGACCATCCGACCATCCGACCATCCGACAAAGGGAACAACCTGACCAACGAACTGAGTTACCACCATGTATACTAATAGCTGTGTTTGTTTTGTTTACCAGATTTCTGTTTCCCTGCCTGACTCAACAGAGTCTTATGCTGGCGAAGATAAGAAAATCAAAAAAGGATTCTACTTGAAAGGCATGATTAATATATTTGGATTCAGCCCGAGCATCGAAATAACTATTTCGTTCAAGGTAAGATATATCCTCATATAGACACAAGAATACTTTAGTGGATAAACTATCAGTGTGTTGTGCGTCCGTGCACGTATGTGTGGTGGGGTTATGGCTTGTTATTGCCATGTTTGGTCGCAACCTTGGGTGGAGTCGTTGGTCTAATTTAAAAAAAAAACGTTCTGCGCTATTCGTAAGAAAAGATAATTGTCACCCGATACAGAAATGTGATCCATCCATTCCGTCCCTCTATTCATCCATGCATTTATTCATCCATCCATCCATCATCTATCCGATATGATACTCTATTATTCTTACATTTTTTTTTCGGTTTTATATATTTCAGGAAATATCATTCAAAGCCGAACTGGGAAAGATTCATTTACCAGGAGGGATCATCATTTCAAGGTCTCTAACCGACGACAATAATGGGCCAGTGTTTATGGTCAAAGCCACTCGAGATCCGCTAAACTTAGAGGTAAGATACTGCCTCATGATTCACGTCCCGTGACTAATTTTCTTAATAGCTAAAGCATATTTTTATCAAGCTTAGTTTTTTACTGCAAGGATCTTTCGTTATGCATGTGCGTCGCTTCTCGTAAGTGCTGATAATTGTGGGTTCTATGTCTGGGGCCACCAACACATGATGAATAACATGACTTTTTGTTTTTACTTAAAGGTAAATATCCATGGAGCAATCAACTTATTTGGAAGTAAAACGGATGTGCAGTTAAAACTCGCAAAAGAACTGATCCATGCAGAATTTGA
The DNA here is from genome assembly GCA_964019055.1 of Anthopleura xanthogrammica. Taxonomy (NCBI): domain Eukaryota; kingdom Metazoa; phylum Cnidaria; class Anthozoa; order Actiniaria; family Actiniidae; genus Anthopleura; species Anthopleura xanthogrammica. The sequence continues at coordinate 448,534 of OZ025211.1, forward strand.
CTTCACATTGTTTTCTCGCTTGAGCACGAAAGTAACACTATACGCTAATTACACGACGAAAGATGCCCTGACCGAAGCAGGGATCGAAGCGCATGTCACGATAACTTCACACTTACAAGACCTTGCCAAAAAGGCGGTAATGTATTTGAACGAAAAGATCGAACATGGAATAAAAATATTGGAACATGGACGGGAAAATTTAAGGGCAGCAAAAGAAGAATGTATAGAGAAGGCAGAAAAGAAGTGCCAGTCATGTGGAAAGATATCTCAAAGCCATATCCAGGAAGAATGTGAGAAGGGATGGAACAAATTCAAACATTTCGTTGGGAGTATGGTCGACAAATTTGGTGAGCGATAAACAATCTTTTCTAATACATCAAAACTATTTCAAAATGCTAGTAGAATGCAACCTATTTTAGTGTTCATGTCATTTTAAAAAGTGTTTACAACTGATCTTGACTAGTTTAGATGCGTAAACTCATTCGTCCAACAATCAATATCGTAATTCTTTGTAATATATTGAAAAATTCAATTTTGAACGCGTGAATGTCCGTACCAAATTTGTCAATATTAGATGTTTTACTTATCGAAATATATCTTCTTTCTTCTTCTAGCTAATAAAGAATATTTATTATCGGAAATAAAACACAGTTTCCAAGCTGCTGACAGAGTTTGTGACAGCGATAGACGCATCAAGAGTTCCGCGCTGCTGCTCAATGCGCATGCTCAGGGGATTAAAAAGTGGGATAATGTTTTGTATAATATGCAATTTTTCGGTATATTTGATTCAGAATTCGCTTAACGGTGCGCGATCTTGAATATTTGGTGAAAATTGTACTTGACAAGAAAGATACAACTAAAATATAGCATATTTTACAAATTTTATCCCACTTTTTAATCCCCTGAGCATGCGCATTGAGCAGCAGCCTGGAATTCTTGATGCGTGTATATGACTACCTTTTCTGTTTATAATTATATCAAGCCTCCTTACGCATACTTCCAATAGTTAATGCATGTATATTTCTCACAGGCGCCACGGTAAAGCGATACGCAAGGAAAATCATTGACGTCTTCACAAGATCAAGAACAAAGCGTTACATTGAGCTTCTACTTTATTCTGGCAAAAGAAAAGGCGTCGAACTTGAGCGAAGGAAACGATTCGTAAGTAAAACAATCTGCGATAGGCTGCTCGGGAAAGCTGTTAAAATTTCTGATGATTTTTGTGAAGGTAAGAGCTCTTTTTAAATGAGAATTAACAGTGGAATCCACAGAGTGGTTCTTCCTCGACTGCATTCCAATTAGAATTTAGAAGTTGATTTTTTCGGAGAGAGGAAAAACCGGAGAACCCGGAAAAACCCTCGAAGCACAGGAGAGAACCAACAAACAACTCTACTCACATACGACTTTCTAAATAATCGTCACTGTTCGCGGGTGTTGTTTTTGCGCATCCATTCCTCGAACTTTTCAAATAGTTAGCGAAAAATAAATGAGTTATTTTTGAATGTATTTTGAACACAAAGACGTTCAAAAACGAAGTCCTTAGAGTAACTATGTGAAACCTTATTATATAGAATTTCAATAGATGGATAATATGAATATATATAAACATTCAAATAAATGAAGGTAATATTCACATACATGATTTTTTCTATTTCAGGATCATGTAGCATCGCTGTTCACATTGTAAAAGGCATGTGTAACGTGCTTGATGTCGCTCAATCAGGACTTTATTTAATCGAGAAAGAGTTTTCTTGGGCTGAACGGGCCGCTTCGTATACCGCTGATAACATGCTCTTAATAAACAAGCTTTCTTTTGGTGGAAAATTAACTGCTTCCTTCGATGCAATGCAAATGTTGTCAGTGAACCTCAGGTTATTTGAAAAAGACTTGAATTTTGACTTGAAAATTGATTTGAAGGACATTATAAGCAGCGCCGAGGACTTGGCTATGACAGCTCTGCGGAAGTACATTGAACGATACTCTCTTCGGTATTCCAAATCAAGTTATGACACTCCAAGTGAAAAATCTGATTATCAGTTGTCAGGTGAGTGTTTGGGCATTTCAAAGGCGGATCCAGGGGGAGGGATGGATGGATTGGAGTATAGAGAATAAAATGAATAGATAAAAATATAATAAATAAATAATAAATGGGATTTAGCAGTGGCACCTTTGTATAGGAGAATCTTTGTTTACAATATTTTGCTTATTAGCATAAGGTTTAAAGTCAAGAAAATACTGAACCAAAAACTTAAAATACCTCCTTGATATAATCTACGAAATTTTTAGCTCTTTACGTTACGTTTGATATACTTTTCAGCTGCCAAAGTTACTGGGTGGCAAAAACGCTAATGAGACCATACATGATCTGTAAAATTTAGAGATTTTTAAACCTGCTTCACGCAAAATCTATTTCATGTGTCAAGCTAAAATTTTTAAAATAAGGTAATTATATCATGTTCTTTTGATATTCATAACAGTTTTGGTGTAAATTTGGCTAAAAAGTGAAATCCATATGCTAATGAAACAAAGTTAAGCAAATATTGGTCTATAGACCCTTACACGTGACGTCAGAGCAGCTCAATTTGGAGGGCAAAGCAAAAGAATTTTAATCTCCTGAGAATTTGAACCTATTGTCTTGCCCTCCAAATTGAACTGCATTCCGACGTGCTGCAAGGGGTTTATACAGAGTAGCTATTCGTCCACTGAAATTCCAATTGGAAATTGAGAAGTTGATTTTTGCGGAGGGAAATAGGAGAATCCAGAAAAAACCCTTGAAGCACCGGAGAGAACCAAACTCTACTCACATACGACTCTACTCACATACGACAGCGAGACCAGGGGACTGAAGAAAAGAATATAAGATGCGGTATAAGACCTTAAAAGGATACTTTGTGGATGAGTCCTTTCTAGGTAACAGCCATTCCCTTACAATCATTCTGGATCTGCCACTACATTTCATGGCGCAACAGGACCTATGTATGGCACTGTTAGAATAGCGTAGCGGTAGTGCACTCACATCTCACCTCACCTCATCTGAGGTATATATACACGCATCAAGCATACAGCGCTACTGCATTTCATAACGCAACAAGACCTATGTATGGCACTGTTAGAATAGCGTAGCGGTAGTGCACTCACATCTCACCTCACCTCATCTGAGGTATATATACACGCATCAAGCATACCGCGCTACTGCATTTCATGGCGCAACAGGACCTATGTATAGCACTGTTAGAATAGCGTAGCGGTAGTGCACTCACATCTCACCTCACCTCATCTGAGGTATATATACACGCATCAAGCATACAGCGCTACTGCATTTCATAACGCAACAAGACCTATGTATTGCACTGTTAGAATAGCGTAGCGGTAGTGCACTCACATCTCACCTCACCTCATCTGAGGTATATATACACGCATCAAGCATACCGCGCTACTGCATTTCATAGCGCAACAAGACCTATGTATGGCACTGTTAGAATAGCGTAGCGGTAGTGCACTCACATCTCACCTCACCTCATCTGAGGTATATATAGAGGTCGATTCTTAGAAATCAATCTCAGAAAATCGGTATGGCATTCATATGGGTCCCTCCCTTAAGGACCAGTTTATTAAATGGTTTTTTTATACCACCCGCAGAAAATATTATTTAGCTTTGAATCGTTGATATAGCAAAGTAGGTTTTGGTGAACGTCAATCAAAATATTTCATGACATTGTCGGAAACAACTTTTCATTATTTTGGATAGATGTTTATGGTTTGAAACATTTTGATTGACGTCTCCTGTAACAACACTCTGCTATTGAAAGAGAGTGTTAAGGATCAGATACACGGTGCGACATCCCATGCAACATTACTTGCAACATTATGATTACAGTACTATTTCAGCCGCCGAAAACAATGAAAATCTCGATTTTCCGCTTAATTTACAAAGATAATAGATATAAATTCAACAAAATACATCAGAAGTTCAAACTTGTGTGTTATAGTGTAATATTGCACGCAATGTTGCACCGTGTACATCCGTACCTTAAGTATTAAATGAACGTCTTACACGATTTTTACGCGAGTACGATTTTTCCTCACAGCTGTCGCGCGAAACATGCAAATCTTAGCTTCCATGTTTAGTTGTCAACATGTTGTACGCGGTCGGTTTACATGAAACAATTCGTGTCGTTAGCATGTTGTGTGCGACAGGTGCGAGCATAAGTCGTATAGTGTAAATCGGTCTTTATATAGACGCAACGATAATAAGACAGACACTGTTTCTCTCATCAAATCTTTAGGTGAAATGAAAATTGCTAGTATGTCCAATAATGAATGCTTGGCAGCCGTAAAAGATCAACCACTTTATACTGATGGCTGTGATAAACCAACTACAGTCTTCGCCTATACACTGACCGGAGCAATCATGGTAAGATATAACAACGTTCGATTTACCAATACCCTGAAATAAATTCTGGGCTGATCTAAGTTAGGGCACGGCTAACTCACAGATCCAACCATGAAACAACCTCTGGGCTGATCTAAGTCAGGGCATGGCTAACTCACAGATCCAACCATGAAACAACCTCTGGGCTGATCTAAGTCAGGGCACGGCTAACTCACAGATCCAACCATGAAACAACCTCTGGGCTGATCTAAGTCAGGGCATGGCTAACTCACAGATGGAACCCTGAAACAACCTCTGGGCTGTTCTAAGTCAGGGCACAGCTAACTCACAGATGGAACCCTGAAACAACCTCTGGGATGTTCTAAGTCGGGGCACAGCCAATAAAAATAAAGTAAAGCCGTCGCTATCTTTTTATTGTTTTCCATAACTAGAGATAGATAACTGAGTTAAGCAGTAAATTAGTCTGACAGAGTCTGACAGCAAGTAGTGTTATCGGTCAAAATAATTGGCAGTCATAACTCTAATGACTTTATTCATTATTATCTTTTGTTCAACAGAATATTCAATCAGGTCTCTGTTTGACATTCAAAGGAACAAGTAACAGAAATCCAGTCCAACTTGACGAATGTAGTATTGATTCGGAATTTCAGAAGTTTGAATGTACAAATATGACAATTAGGCCAAAGACAACGACATATATGTGCCTATCAGTGGGGCAAGATCATCAGTTGGGCAACTTGATGTCGATGGAAGGTAGGAAATGGTTCACCTAATGGGAACCTGGATGCTAATCTGCCGCTTGGAGACTCGGCAAGACATTTCGGTAGATAGGAATTAGTTACAATAATACTTTGGTTTGCGAACAAAAGCAACATGTTTTATATCGATTACAGCCGGTATATTTAATATGAAAAAGATAAATGGAAAGAAATAGAAGTCTGAATGGATCAAGGATTGTCACCCATCCATTTACTAACCTCGTTCAACCGGCCTTGACTCGTTTTCTCAGATGGACAAGATTATTGTCCATTTAGAATCGACATGCAATAATCAATTGCAGATATTGCAAAGGATAGCTGTAGGTACGGTCTTGGGGTCGGCTAGTCTCTCTCCTGAGGCCTTCGGGCTAGAACATCCTGCATAATCCGTGAAGTAACGGCGTACGGATCGGCCATATAGATGCCGTCAGATCCAGTCCATACCACGCCTCAGCTTCTCGAGTCGAATCACACCTTATAAACGTAAGATTGTCTGCATTAGACTAATGTTTCTAATATTTTGATATTAGATAATCAAGTCAACCTAGTTACCTGTAATGGGAATTCCAATGCACAGTGGAAAGCACATGGTGACATGGCAGGCGTTAGTGTATGTGAACGGTTTGTCGTAGGTAAGAATAGATCGCATTGAGTGGAAAGCACATGGTGACATGGTAGGCGTTAGTGTATGTGAACGGTTTGTTGTAGGTAAGAATAGATCGCATTGAGTGGAAAGCACATGGTGACATGGCAGGCGTTAGTGTATGTGAACGGTTTGTCGTAGGTAAGAATAGATCGCATTGAGTATTGGGTGTGAAACAGACAAACGAAACCAACAATAAACTTTTAAAAGAGAATATGAGCTAAATGATAGAACGAAAGTATAAACATACGAACTGAGCTACAAACAAGCATGAAGAAAAGAATACACAAAAATACAAATGAAAGATGAATTAAACAAAATATTATACAACAAATCAGAATAAAACGAAACGAATCGAAAATGTGCAAAACAAAACAAAGCAAAACGAAACGAAACAGGAAAACATTAGCAGAACAAGTGGATATGAATAACGCAAAAAAAAAAAAAACTTACCAAAAGTGGCATGCGCACATAAAACATGACAAACAATCAGTGTAAATTCTTGAACTGTGTTCCCAACCATTCCATTTTAGATATCGCGATCGGTAAGAAAGCTGAACAATCTACGAGGAATACGGAATACAGCCCCAATCGAGCTATAGACGGAGATATGTCTTCTAGCTTGAAAGATGGTTCGTGTATTTTGACTACAACCGAGAGAGATCCTTGGTGGAGGGTTGACCTGCTGAAAGAATATCTAGTAACTGATGTCAGTATTGTTGGAGAATCAGGTATTGTATGTGTTTCAGGGACTGGTGATTATATATCACCTGGGGAAGGGAAACATAAATCTGCAACAATATCTTAAAATATTGATGCAAAAGCAGATATCAATGCAAGTCGAGACATTTGGGTCAACAATACAGTTAATGTATACCCAAATGCCACAACTTGAAACAATTGTTTGAAAGCAATAGAGTGTAACTCTGATATTTGCTATTCTTGGTACATATTTTCTTAGTATGAAATTGTTATGGAACCTAAGTAATAATATTTTTAATCTTTATTCTCTATTTTATTGGATATTCGTAGATAATCCTGATCTTGAGCTTACGTCCATTGAAGTTCGCGTTGGGAATCTTAAGCAAACGTTCTTGGAAAACCCGATGTGTGGTGCAAGACTGAGAGAGATTCAAGATGGCGAGGTTTGGACGTCACAATGTTGGCCTCACATCGCTGGTCAGTACGTGTCAGTACAGAAGATCGGTAAAGGAAGGTTATCGATGTGTGAAGTGGCTGTGTTTGCAAGACTCGGTGAGTATCTGGATCGTTATTTTTGGTCTGCATAAGCGCCATCTTGGATCCTGGAATTGTGCTTTTAAAAACATGTCTAATGCGCCACCTTATATTATTCTGGTCGTGGGTTCAATCCCAAGACTTGCCATCAAATGTCCATAAATTTTTTTTGTGCTGGGAGGGTTTTTCTCAGGGATCGATCTCCGTTTTTTTTCCCTCTCCCAAAATTATCTTAGTTGAACTTCATGAGTCAAACGCACAGAAAACAATGGATAGTAAGGCGGTCTTCTTTTATGTCATTAGGTTTGGCTCATGAGAATTTCGACGTTTCACATTAACCCAATAAAGTTAAAATTAAACTTAAATCTGACAAACAAAAATTACCTTAGAAATTCAGTCTCACCAGTTATATCGCCGTTCGTCGCTTTTTTTCCTGTACATTTTTGTGTCTGTGCGTGTGATTCATTCACAAAATTAAACATCCACTTTGTCCTCACAGATAAACAAGGGAAATGTGTAGACGAGGTTCGACGTAAAAGAAATGAAGTTGCTCTCTACAGTCCTGGGTTGTGAGACTGATTAACACCTAAATACAATGCCAATAAATGCCAATAAATGCCTTGGAATAAAATTGTTCAGAACAACGATTTCTTGTCACTCGAAAAATTATAGCAAAATAAGTATAATATTAATTCCAATTTTAGAAAAAAATGTAAAAAATATATTAGATAATTCAATAGACGACTTGCACTAACAGGTCACGTGATCCTACCCCTTTAAGACGAGCAGTTGTGAGAAAACAAACACCAGAAATGAAACGAGCACGCAATTTGGCATTAGTAAGAGGGCGAAGTTTCAGCTCATAATGTTGACTATAGGAGAAATGGCATTAGATATAAAACCGAATATTTTATAAGGTTTTGTGTGGGAAAAGTGTTGGATGGTAAGCTCTGCCATCCAGCACATTTTCCCATACAAATCCTTATAAAATATTCAATGTTATATCTAAATCTATTTCTTCTGTTTCACTTGTTAAAAGCTGAAACTCTGCCTCCCTACTTATGTCAAAGTGCTCTTTTTATTTCTGTTGTTCATTTTGAGATAGCTGCTCGTCTTAATATAAGGGGGAAGGGTCTTGTGACCTGTCAGTGCAAGTCGTCTAATCATTAAAATATCTCTGAAATTCAAATAACCAGAAATCAAGTAACTGTTCAAACTCGCCTTCAAACTGTTCGAGTTATTGAATTCATTTGTGTTAAGAGTATTAGGGGAATAACGGGGGTGAAGAATGTATACAAGGGGGGGGGGGGGGGGGTGAAGGAGCTTTTTACTGCTGACTCATCTTGAATTGTGGTTCTGGGTTTAGTTTCAATAGACCAATTCACGATTTTCGGTGGCCATTTTGAATTGGGGCAAACCCGGCAAAATATATAGAAATCTGGATCACTAAGACTTCAGTCCCGTCAAAAAATAAGGTCAATTTAAGTATCTTAACTACCATTTACGAGTAACTCTTTTTTCTATAATTTCCATAACTCACGTGCCGATCGTTTTATTATGAAAACAAAAACTTATTTCCTCAATTTGTAATTTTCCAAAATCCATCATATTAGCGGTCATAAATAACAACGAAAATATCTTTTGAAAAAAGTTTAAATTTTGAAAATCCGACACAATTGAGCGGAGCTACGGGAAGTCAAAGTGATCCAGATTTCTATATATTTTGCAGGGTTAGCCCCATTTCAAAATGGCCGCCGAAAACAGTGAATACTCCAGTTTCATATTCGATGGAAACCGCTGTTTTTGAAGACCACAGACTCATTTGTACAGGCTTAGCCTCGCTTATAAGTCCTCTATTCAAAGGCACCATTAAAAGTCCGTGGGATTGGTATTATTCAACTTGCACATTCTTTACATTACAGTTGGCTGTTGCTAATGATTTGCATAAGTCAACCGTAATGTAAAGAATGTGTAAGTTGAACAATACCAATGTTTTGAAATCCCACGGACTTTTAATGATGTCGTTGAATAGCTGACTTATAAGCGAGGCTAAGGCTGTACAAATGAGTCTGTGGTCTTCAAAAACAGCGGTTTCCATCGAATGTGAAACTGGAGTATTGGTCTATCATTATATGAACTATCACGTTTAAGGCCCAGTTAAAACATCAATAGCGACCTTCAGATCCAACTACGAGAACAAGTTTTGCAATTGGCCCTGCATGTGCTCGTGCTTAACACTGAATCGTATTCGATTTCCTATTTTTTTTACAATCTAAAATTTCAATCTACGTACTCCACCACGACTACTATACAAAATTATAGTGCTAATCTTTGAGAGATTAAAACTTGTACTCGTTCTCGTACTCGTACTCGTACTCGTAGTCGGTTCTGAAGGTCACTATTCTTATTATTAGCGGAACGCATTGAAAACAATGGATAATAAGGCGGTTTTCTTTGATGTCATTAGGTTGAAAAATACTAAACACAATACATATATAGTAGTAGATACTAATTCCATTGCTTTATTTCACTTTACTGTTAGACACTAATTATACGTCAACTTTGTTTCATGAGCCCAAAGTCAAATCACTCAGATAACAACACTTCGAAACCAAGAACTTAACAGAGCCAAGAATATCTCGTAAGCGTGAAAAAAAATTTTTTTTTTTTTGGAAGAGATTCAGTTTCTGCTCATATCACTCAGATTTACCTGCTGATGTTAGATTACTTCTCTTAGTTTAACAACAAAATTGAATAAAAACAATCATTAAAGAAATTCTGTTTTCTGTCTAAAACCGTCATATCGTGTCTTTAGTTTTGTCAGAACAGATATTTTTGTTTATTCGGCTTCTCTGACTAGTAATTCAACTAAATTTCCGTGACTTGTGATTTTTTTCGTCCTGGTTACGAGGGATGTCAAGGGTTGTAATATTGTCATCTGCCATGGAGAGAAACTTCTGGAATATTTAAGCTTAATGAATGACTTAAAAAAAAAATTCAATTCAAGAAATTTTGACAGGCATAGGAAAAAAATAAGAATAAAAAAAAGAAAGAAATTGAATAAAACAAACAAAAAGATTGTATTGATGATTTTATTCTCCTTATACAAAGTGTGACTATTGATTATTGCGATTCTTATTGAAGAAAATTATTGAATAATTTGTTTGAAAAATAAGCCAAATTTAACAGCCAATGGAAAGAGGATTTGCTGTAATTATAATAAGAGGAAAGAATAAGATATTAAAAATTGAAAACAAACTAAGATAACTGCATTCTGTACTAGATTCTGCCGAAACTATCTGTTTCCTAACGAAGTTCAAAAAGTTTCAATACCAAATTTTTTAAATTGAAGATTGGAATGGGAATCGATACTGCTACTTCAGCAGTACTTTGTTGATGCTTGGTGAGTAAAGTTGTGCGTTTTCATAGTTAAGAATAACTTTTCAATTTTTTGGTTGAATCGAATATAACGTTAACATGGCATGGATGAAGGAAATCGACGATCACAACGACGACAAACACTGACACACACACACACACACACACACACACACACACACACACACACACACACTCTTCGATCGATTTTTTACACCAATTCTTCTGTCATAAAACTTTATGTACTCAATCTCATTACCATGGTAAATAATTTAAAGTTAAGCCTGTCTAAAATACGTCGATAATCGATTTTTTTTTACGATTTTTCAAAATTCTGTTTCATTTAAAAATTGCAAATTAAACTGAATTTGCAGTCAGTAAGATTCATTTTGTTTGAGAAATAATAAGATTGTCTCTGAATCACAGTTACTAAATCTTTAGACGTTTCGCGGCTCACTCTTGAGCCCTCTTTAGCAAATGAAAGAGTCGTCAACGTTAGGCGCGTGTTTTATTTGTCCCTTTCTAACAACCTTAATTTATTCGTCAGTTTTGAAAAGCAAAACGTTCTCGAATGTGGGTATCAGAAGGCGGTCTTTTGGTAGAAAAGACGAGAAAAAGTTTGTTTAAATAAATTTTCAAAATAAAGATCATATGGAAACATTGGTGGTGTGGGCTACTATAGTACCACCTCTTACCGCTGTGTTCAAGGGTTCACCGTCCGGCCCGACATCGCCCCCATACGGGAACAGAGCGGCTTGCTTAGTTCTCTTCTGTGCTTCGAATGGTTTCCAAAAACATTAACCTTTTTTTGTTTTTAAAGTGGAAATACCTTGTATGGGTGTTTTGTCCTCTTCGGAAACCTTGTTTTTGTTTTTAAACAAATGCTATCAAAATAAAGCTACATTCCATAAGTCGGCCCCCAAGCACTAAGGAGCGAAAACTACGACTTATGGAATCAGTCTAAAAATAAAGATAGCTCTCAAAAACGTAAATGATCTCACTTTTATCTGTCAAAGATGCCAAAAGAACCTTAACATCGACCATTTGTCGATTTTATTAACAAACAAAAAAAAAGAAAAAGAAGAAAAAAAAACAAACCCAGAAGACAAGACTAGTAGGATGGAAGGGAAGGAAAGGTAGAAAAGAGAACAGAACAGAAACAGAAAGGAGACGAAAAAAAAAGAGAAAGAGAAAAAAAGAGAAGAGAAGAGAAGAAAAGAGAAAAGAAGAAAAGAAGAAATGACAAAGAAGACAAGCGAAGAAAAGAAAAAAAAATATTTTTTTTACAGTTGTTAATATTTAGATTGAGTAATATTTCGTATATATGCTTCATTTACCTGATCACAAACCTACGGAATTAAATACACTGATACATAGTCTAAATATTTTGTAGCATGACTTAAGCCTTGACCAATGGCAATAAGTCAAATCAGTATTCGAATAAGAACTACTTTTAGTAACTCTCAGTGAGAAGCTGAACGGATCCATTGTTTACGAACATCCGTAGTCAACGCTTAGCGGGAACTTTTTGAAACAAGAATCGGCTATAATATGAAAAATGAATTGATATAAACCAACAAAGAGGAAATATCGTCCTATTAAGATTTTTCTTGCTGGAGCTATACTGACAAACTGTTTCGTCCAATCAAATTCATTGTCAATAAAAGGAGTTGACTTTTTTAACTAAATCAGGGTCAGCGAGTGATTAATACTCAATGTTATACAACTCTACAAAAGTTCACTTATATAGTTATTTACGTTCACGAAAATGAAATAAAAATACTGAGCTATATCCCGAGCATAGTATCGACATTTGTGAGCAAAAGCCAGCGAGCTTCGTCTTTCTATATTTATTCATTTTGCATTTGTAAAATGTTCTAGCTTTGTAATACCGGCTTTTTTTTCTAGATTTTTAGCATGTAGAGACATTTAAAAATCACAAAAGAAGTCCAATTATTGAAACAAAGAAAGTTATTAAAATTAAAGCCTTTTTAGAAGGCTTATTGTTATGATAATGAACGCAAGTTAAGACCCCACTCTGAATTCTTTCTTTGCGGAAACGTTTCTAGAACGGTTCTCGATAAATGATCTCAATCGCGGCGTGGGGATTACTATAAAGCGAGTTCAAAAATTCGTAACACTTTCTTTCGCTCTTAAAATCTTCCACTGCAGATTTTAAGCATCTTCAGTTAAAGAGAGGTTATACCAGGAAAAATTAATTTCACCTGCCGATACCTTGTAGTTGTGCGACAGTTTATTCAGCGATAAAGGTAAAATGTCTGTTTAAATTTACAAACAAAATAGCTGCATTATTAGGTATTACTTAATTCATTATATGTCTTATTTCCTTTAACTTTGAAATAGCTGCGAAATTAAAAAAACTTCCAGTTGAATTTTCTGAGTGAATGGTTACAACTATGAATGGTTGCAACTTTCTGAGGCTTATTTGTACGTTGTTCAAAAGCGGTTAAATAAATAAATAAATAAATAAATAAATGAGAATTAACAGTGGAATCAACCGAGTGGCTCTTCCTCCACTGCATTCCAATTGAAATCTAGAAGTTAATTTTTGAGAAGGGAGGAAAAACCGGAGAACCCAGAAAAACCCTCGAAGTTCAGGAGAGAACCAACAAACAACTCTACTCACATACCACACCGAGCCCAGCGGGGCTCGAACTCGGGTCGCCTTGGTGAGAGGCAAGCGCTCTCACCGCTACGTTAAGTTCAACTTCAACTTCGTTAGGTTAAGTTCGACTTCCGGCGTTCTGTGAACTTATGTTCAGCAAAATAAGTTTACGAATACCTTTTATTTTCTTATGCATATTTTTAACCTATGAAGCCGGTTACATTTTTTTACACAAATCAAAGATTACTTTTTTCGGTTTCCAACTCATGCCGAACTTCAAAATAATCAATATCTTGCAACAACCATTTCTCTCCGTGAGGACGCCTCCACAAACTACTCGTACTATAGACTACTACCCCTAAGTTCAACATTTACAACATTCGATCCTCCACTCACATGTTCCTGTTTAATTATCGAATTTTGATGTTATCATTGACTTTTGATTATGATATTTTACTGCCTACTATTGATCATGATCGTTCGATTTGAACTCACGAGCTCTAATTCTATTAAGGAACTAATACGTGATTTGAACTTCAAGAGGGCAAGACCCTCAAATTTTGCACAGGTCTATAATTGGATTTAAGAATTTTCGAAAATTGAAAAAAATTATATGGGTTTTAAATTTCTCAAGGATGTGTAAATTACCATTTCACTCTTTGCTAGTACTTCCTTTGTCTTCCAAAAGAGTTTGGGGTAATTGCAAATCGCAAATAAACTTATCTTCTTTATTTACTTTCAGTTATCAACAAATATTTTCAGAACCATGTCGTTAGTACTACTAGTTTTGTTTCTATGGTTACCAAACCAAGTGCAAGTTAAAGGACTCGGATCCGGAGATTTAATCGATTTAATCAATGCAGGTAAGATAACAAATGGATTTCTTTTATATACAGCTCATAAGGCTCCTACTAGTTTTTTATTTCGGTCAAAACAAAAAAAAAATAGTTGGCAAATAAATTATATTGTATTCTAATTTTGTTCCTAACAGTCACGAGCGCCATACCGTGCATGTGAGCGCTACGGATAGGGTGAAAAAAATAACAACAATAGCTGTAGCGCACACAAGAAAATAAGACAATAAAATATCGTAAATAATTTTGAAATATTTATTGTCAATAAAGTATATCTATAACAAATGTATTAAAAAAAAGGAAATTATTAACTATATTGATTTTCTTTAACTATTTAAGGGCCCAACGATAATTCACAGAGTGTAGCACAGTCTTCAAGTGAATCTTCAATGCACAATATGCAAACAAGCTCGTTTTATTCCTACAACAGTATAAAATCAACCAAATCACAATATATCTACGGAAGTGTACCATCAAGTTCATCACCTTATTCTTCTAGCATTGTACCATCAAATTCATCACCTTATTCTTCTAGCAGTGTACCATCAAATTCATCACCTTATTCTTCTAGCAGTGTACCATCAAATTCATCACTTTATTCTTCTAGCAGTGTACCATCAAGTTCATCATCTAGCAGTGTACCATCAAGTTCATCACCTTATTCTTCTAGCATTGTACCATCAAATTCATCACCTTATTCTTCTAGCAGTGTACCATCAAGTTCATCATCTGGCAGTGTACCATCAAGTTCATCATCTTATTCTTCTAGCAGTGTACCATCAAATTCATCACCTTATTCTTCTAGCAGTGTACCATCAAGTTCATCATCTGGCAGTGTACCATCAAGTTCATCACCTTATTCTTCTAGCATTGTACCATCAAATTCATCACCTTATTCTTCTAGCAGTGTACCATCAAGTTCATCATCTAGCAGTGTACCATCAAGTTCATCAGCTTATTCTTCTAGCATTCTTCCATCAAGTTCATCATCTAGCAGTGTACCATCAAGTTCATCATCTTATTCTTCTAGCAGTGTACCATCAAGTTCATCACCTTATTCTTCTAGCATTCTACCATCAAGTTCATCACCTAGCAGTGTACCATCAAGTTCATCATCTTATTCTTCTAGCAGTGTACCATCAAGTTCATCATCTTATTCTTCTAGCAGTGTACCATCAAGTTCATCACCTTATTCTTCTAGCAGTGTACCATCAAGTTCACCATCTTATTCTTCTAGCAGTGTACCATCAAGTTCATCACCTTATTCTTCTAGCATTGTACCAACAAGTTCATCACCTTATTCTTCTAGTAGTGTACTATCAAGTTCATCACCTTATTCTTCTAGCAGTGTGCCATCAAGTTCATCACCGGCTTATTCTAACAGTGTACCATCAAGTTCATCACCTTATTCTTCTAGCATTGTACCAACAAGTTCACCATCTTATTCTTCTAGCATTGTTCCATCAAGTTCATCAGCTTATTCTTCTAGCATTCTACCATCAAGTTCATCACCTTATTCTTCTAGCAGTGTACCATCAAGTTCATCACCTTATTCTTCAAGCATTGCACCATCAAGTTCACCATCTTATTCTTCTAGCAGTGTACCATCAAGTTCATCATCTTATTCTTCTAGCATTGTACAATCAAGTTCATCACCTTATTCTTCTAGCATTGTACCATCAAGTTCATCACCTTATTCTTCTAGCAGTGTACCATCAAGTTCACCATCTTATTCTTCTAGCAGTGTACCATTAAGTTCATCACCTTATTCTTCTAGCATTGTACCATCAAGTTCACCATCTTATTCTTCTAGCATTGTACCATCAAGTTCATCACCTTATTCTTCTAGCAGTGTACCATCAAGTTCCTCACCTTATTCTTCTAGCATTGTACCATCACGTTCACCACCTTATTCTTCTAGTAGTGTACCATCAAGTTCACCATCTTATTCTTCTAGCAGTGTACCATCAAGTTCACCACCTTATTCTTCTAGTAGTGTACCATCAAGTTCATCATCTAGCAGTGTACCATCAAGTTCATCATCTTATTCTTCTAGCAGTGTACCATCAAGTTCACCATCTTATTCTTCTAGCAGTGTACCATCAAGTTCATTATCTAGCAGTGTACCATCAAGTTCATCATCTTATTCTTCTAGCAGTGAATTATCAAGTTCATCACCTTATTCTTCTAGTAGTGTACCATCAAGATCATCACCTTATTCTTTAAGCAGTGTACCATCAAATTCATCACCGGCTTCTTCTAACAGTGTACCATCAAGTTCATCTCCTTATTCTTCTAGCAGTGTACCATCAAGTTCATCACCTTATTCTTCTAGCAGTGTACCATCAAGTTCATCACCTTATTCTTCTAGCAGTGTACCATCAAGTTCACCATCTTATTCTTCTAGCAGTATACCATCAAGTTCCTCACCTTATTCTTCTAGCATTGTACCATCAAGTTCACCACCTTATTCTTCTAGTAGTGTACCATCAAGTTCACCATCTTATACTTCTAGCAGTGTACCATCAAGTTCATCACCTTATTCTTCAAGCAGTGTACCATCAAGTTCATCATCTAGCAGTGTACCATCAAGTTCATCACCTTATTCTTCTAGCAGTGTACCATCAAGTTCATCACCTTATTCTTCTAGCAGTGTACCATCAAGTTCATCACCTTATTCTTCTAGCAGTGTACCATCAAGTTCATCACCTTATTCTTCTAGCAGTGTACCATCAAGTTCCTCACCTTATTCTTCTAGCATTGTACCATCAAGTTCACCATCTTATTCTTCTAGCAGTGTACCATCAAGTTCATTATCTAGCAGTGTACCATCAAGTTCATCATCTTATTCTTCTAGCAGTGAATTATCAAGTTCATCACCTTATTCTTCTAGTAGTGTACCATCAAGATCATCACCTTATTCTTTAAGCAGTGTACCATCAAATTCATCACCGGCTTCTTCTAACAGTGTACCATCAAGTTCATCTCCTTATTCCTCTAGCAGTGTACCATCAAGTTCATCACCTTATTCTTCTAGCAGTGTACCATCAAGTTCATCACCTTATTCTTCTAGCATTGCACCATCAAGTTCACCATCTTATTCTTCTAGCAGCGTACCATCAAGTTCATCACCTTATTCTTCTAGCATTGTACAATCAAGTTCATCAGCTTATTCTTCTAGCATTGTACCATCAAGTTCATCACCTTATTCTTCTAGCAGTGTACCATCAAGTTCACCATCTTATTCTTCTAGCAGTGTACCATTAAGTTCATCACCTTATTCTTCTAGCATTGTACCATCAAGTTCACCATCTTATTCTTCTAGCATTGTACCATCAAGTTCATCACCTTATTCTTCTAGCAGTGTACCATCAAGTTCCTCACCTTATTCTTCTAGCATTGTACCATCAAGTTCACCACCTTATTCTTCTAGTAGTGTACCATCAAGTTCACCATCTTATTCTTCTAGCAGTGTACCATCAAGTTCACCACCTTATTCTTCTAGTAGTGTACCATCAAGTTCATCATCTAGCAGTGTACCATCAAGTTCATCATCTTATTCTTCTAGCAGTGTACCATCAAGTTCACCATCTTATTCTTCTAGCAGTGTACCATCAAGTTCATTATCTAGCAGTGTACCATCAAGTTCATCATCTTATTCTTCTAGCAGTGAATTATCAAGTTCATCACCTTATTCTTCTAGTAGTGTACCATCAAGATCATCACCTTATTCTTTAAGCAGTGTACCATCAAATTCATCACCGGCTTCTTCTAACAGTGTACCATCAAGTTCATCTCCTTATTCTTCTAGCAGTGTACCATCAAGTTCATCACCTTATTCTTCTAGCAGTGTACCATCAAGTTCATCACCTTATTCTTCTAGCAGTGTACCATCAAGTTCACCATCTTATTCTTCTAGCAGTATACCATCAAGTTCCTCACCTTATTCTTCTAGCATTGTACCATCAAGTTCACCACCTTATTCTTCTAGTAGTGTACCATCAAGTTCACCATCTTATACTTCTAGCAGTGTACCATCAAGTTCATCACCTTATTCTTCAAGCAGTGTACCATCAAGTTCATCATCTAGCAGTGTACCATCAAGTTCATCACCTTATTCTTCTAGCAGTGTACCATCAAGTTCATCACCTTATTCTTCTAGCAGTGTACCATCAAGTTCATCACCTTATTCTTCTAGCAGTGTACCATCAAGTTCATCACCTTATTCTTCTAGCAGTGTACGATCAAGTTCATCACTTTATTCTTCTAGCATTGTACCATCAAGTTCACCACCGTATTCTTCTAGGAGTGTACCATCAAGTTCATCACCTTATTCTTCTAGCAGTGTACCATCAAATTCATCACCTTATTCTTCTAGCATTGTACCATCAAGTTCATCACCTTATTTTTCTAGCATTGTACCATCAAGTTCACCACCTTATTCTTCTAGCAGTGTACGATCAAGTTCATCACCTTATTCTTCTAGTAGTGTACCATCAAATTCAACACCTTATTCTTCTAGCATTGTACAATCAAGTTCACCATCTTATTCTTCTAGCATTGTACAATCAAGTTCATCACCTTATTCTTTTAGCATTGTACCATCAAGTTCACCATCTTATTCTTCTAGCAGTGTACCATCAAGTTTATCACCTTATTCTTCTAGCATTGTACCATCAAGTTCACCACCTTATTCTTCTAACAGTGTACCATCAAGTTCACCACCTTATTCTTCTAGCAATGTACCATCAAGCTCATTACCTTATTCTTCTAGCAGTGCACCATCAAGTTCATCACCTTATTCTTCTAGCATTATACCATCAATTTCATCACCTTATTCTTCTAGCAGTGTACCATCAAGATCATCACCTTATTCGTCTAGCAGTGTACCATCAAGTTCACCACCTTATTCTTCTAGCAGTGTACCATCAAGTTCATCACCTTACTCTTTAAATGATGTACTATCAAGATCATCACAGTATTCATCTAGCATGGAACAATCCATCTTATCACAGTATTCTTTCATCAGCATTACTTCCAGTTCATTGCAGTTTTCTGGGAGCAGTACACCATCCAGTTCACCACAGTATTCCTTCAGCAGTACATCATCCAGTTCATCGCAGTATTCCTGGAGGAGTACACCATCCAGTTCACCGCAGTATTCCTGGAGTAGTACACCATCCAGTTCACCGCAGTATACCTTCAGCACTACACCATCCAGTTCATTACAGTATTCATGGAGCAGTACACCATCCAGTTTATCACAGTATTCCTTCAGCAGTACACCTTCCAGTTTAAAACAGTATTCCTGGATCCGTACACCATCCACTTCATCACAGTATACCTTCAGCACTACACCATCCAGTTCATCACAGTATTCCTGGAGCACTACGCCATCCAGTTCACTAAATTATTCTATCAGTCGTACACCTTCCAGTTTATCACCGTATTCCTTCAGCAGTATAGCATCCAGTTTACCACAGTATTCCTGGAGCAGTATACCATCCAGTTCATCACAGTATTCCTTCACCATTACACCATCCAGTTCATCACAGTATTCCTGGAGCAGTACAGCATCCCGTTCATCACAGTATTCCTTCACTACTACACCATCCAATTCACCACAGTATTCCTTCAATAGTACACCTTCCAGTTTATCACAGTATTCCTGGAGCAGTACACTATCCAGTTCATCACAGTATTCCTTCAGCACTACACCATCCAGTTCATCAAAGCATTCCTTCAGGACCTCACCATCCAGTTCATCACAGTATTCCTGGAGCAGTACACCTTCCAGTTTATCACAGTATTTGTGGAGCAGTACACCATCCAGTTTATCACAGTATTCCTGGAGCAGTACACAATCCAGTTTATCACAGTATTCCTGGAGCAGTACACCATCCAGTTCATCACAGTATTCCTTCAGCACTACACCATCCAGCTCATCACAGTATTCCTTCAGCACTACACCATCCAGTTCATCACAGTATTCCTGGAGCAGTACACCATCCAGTTTATCACAGTATTCCTGGAGCAGTACACCTTCCAGTTTATCACAGTATTTGTGGAGCAGTACACCATCCAGTTTATCACAGTATTCCTGGAGCAGTACACAATCCAGTTTATCACAGTATTCGTGGAGCAGTACACCATCCAGTTTATCACAGTATACCTTCACCCCTACACCATCCAGTTCATCACTATATATCTCCAGCAGAGCTTTCAGTTTGTTTTCAAGCAATGCACTAGTGGTAACCTCCAATACCTCTTCAACCGTGTTACAAGATACTCACTTAACACTGAACTCAAACAGCATGCCATTATTTGCCTCTACTATGTTGATAAGCAGTACAACATACAGTTCATCTGAAATTCCTTCAAGCAACAGTTTCTTTATTGTGTCTGCAAGCTTCATGCCATACCCTGTTTCTGTTGAGCTTTCACCAAGACCAACCTATAGCTCTTTGGCGGTGACTCCAAGTAGAACATCCGTAATGTACTATCCAAGCGGTACACCTTATATCTCCTCTACAGTGAAATCAAGTGAAACATCAGATAACTCTTTGTTTTCGAACAGCACAACATACAGTTTGACTAGTATGCCAACAAACAGTGTACCTTACACTCTCTCTGAAATAACTCCAGCCAACACACCAGACAGATCCTTGTTAATGACTTCAAGCATCATTTCATACAGCAATTCAACTATAACAATAAGTAAGAAATATACTTCTACTATTTCTCCAAGTAGCTACTTCCTCCCAAGTTCTTCTTCTATGTCAACCATCAGCACACCATCCAGTGCCTCTTCTCTTTCAGAAAGCAACGTATCACACAGTTCCGCTATTGTAACATTAAGCAGCAATGACTTTGCAGTTACTTCAAGCAACATATTACATAATGTTTCTACTTCTTCGGTAATCAGGGCTAATCACAGTGCGTCTACTGTGTCCTCGAGCAAACTATTACCCAGTTCCACTGGTATGTTTTCAAGCAGCTCAATATATTTGTCCTCTCCAATGACCACAGTTGACAGCAAAATTATGCTATATACCTCAAGTATGCATCAGTCAAGCAACATCTCCGTCCCCTCCAATCAAAGTTCAACCCCCTCTACTTTGTCTTCAACTAGTGCAAGTTCTACTTCATCTGTTTTGCCAACAAGCGTTTCTTTTCTCTCCTCCAACAGCAGTATTAACAATTTCACATCTACGTCAGAAAAAGGTACATCTTTCAGCGAAATAACAGCAAGCATTATGCAATACAGTTTACCTACACTGTCAACTATTCATTCAAATCCATCACAATATTTCTTAATTCCCACACATTCATCAATGTTACAATATTCTTTGAGTAGCACGCCTTCATTTTATTCACACTCCATATCTCCAAGTCCATTAGAACATTCGAATTCCACAAATGCAACATCTTCATTAACATACTCGTACAGCAACATATCTTCAATTGCTTTGAAATATTCTACGGTTATTAATCTTCCAAATTCATCAAAAGATTTCTTAAACAACATAACCCCAAGTTCTTTACAA
This sequence comes from Anthopleura xanthogrammica, assembly GCA_964019055.1. Lineage (NCBI taxonomy): Eukaryota > Metazoa > Cnidaria > Anthozoa > Actiniaria > Actiniidae > Anthopleura > Anthopleura xanthogrammica. The sequence goes on from OZ025211.1 coordinate 469,969, forward strand.
TATTCATCAAGTACCGTACGTTTGAGCTCCTCTTACAGCCCACCATCAAGTTTATCAGAGTATTCCCTAAAAAGCATAAGTTCAAGTCTATCACCATTTTCCATAATCACCGCCTCTTCAGGTTTGTCACATACTGCGTCTCCAAGTTCATTGGGTTTTTCCAACACCTTACTGTCAAGTAGCATTTCAGCAATCCTATCAACATACTCTACGCCAAGTTTGAGGACTCCAAATTTATCAGCAAATTTGTCAAGTACCATAAATCCAAATTTGTTACAACAGTCAAGCAACATGTTTTCAGGAACATCAAAATATGTTTCCAGTGCATTGACTTCAAGTTCTATAGAGTACTCGAACAGCAGCGAACATTCAAATACCCTGAATTATTCATCAAATACACCTTTACCTGCAGATTCAATAAGTACTATCCCTTCAAGTTCATTAATGTATTCCACGATCGGTGCATCTTTTAGCACTTTACTTTCAAGTTCATCGCAGTATAATATAAGTACCATACTTCCAACTTCAAGCAGTGTATTGTCAGAATTAAGCAGCATCCTATCAAGATCATCGGTGCATTCTACACACGCAGCTCCTTCAAGCAGTATACCTTTAAGTTCACCTGAAGATCATGCGAGTACCATAACGGTTTTAAGTTCGGATATACATGTAACAAGTAACATCTCCTCGAGCTCATCTCTATACTCCACGAGCCCCAGCATTCCTCAAAGTTCAACAGAATATCATGAGAACCACAAGTATTCAAGTTCGTCGGCATATTCCTCAAGCAGCTTATTATTGGATTTTTCTGCTTATTTAAGAAGCAGCATCCGCTCAACCACGAGCACCCTATCTCCGAGTTCATTATCACGATATAACGTGAGCATCATACCTTCAAATTCAAGCTCGTTAGAATATTTCTCAAGCAGTTTGCAGTCGGATTTCCCGGCCTATTTAACAAGCAGTATCCACTCAAGCACATCTGTGTATTACACGAACATCCTATCTACAAGATCATCATCACAATATTATGTAAGCGTCACTCCTTCAAGTTCATTAGAACATTCCTCAAGCAGCTCAATGGATGTATCTGCTTATTTAACAAGCAGCATGCGCTCAACCACATCTGTGTACTACGCCCACACCCTATCTCCAACTTCATCCTCACAATACGTCTACGTAAGCGTCACTCCTTCAAGTTCGTTAGAACATTCCTCAAGCAGCTCAATGGATGTATCTGCTTATTTAACAAGCAGCATGCGCTCAACCACATCTCTGTATTACGCCCACACCCTATCTCCAACTTCATCATCACAATACTACGTAAGCGTCACTCCTTCAAGTTCGTTAGAACATTCCTCAAGCAGTTTCCAGTCAGATTTCTCGTCTTATCTAACAAGTAGCAGCCCCCCAAGCGCATCTGTATCTTCCAAAAATGCCCTGCCTTCAAATCCATCGCAATACTATGTAAGCGTCACATCTTCCACTTCGTTAGAACATTCTTCAAGCAGTTTCCAGTCAGATTTCTCATCTTATCTAACAAGTAGCAGCCCCCCAAGCGCATCTGTATCTTCCAAAAATGCCCTGCCTTCAAATCCATCGCAATACTATGTAAGCGTCACATCTTCCACTTCGTTAGAACATTCTTCAAGCAGTTTCCAGTCAGATTTCTCGTCTTATCTAACAAGTAGCAGCCCCTCAAGCGCATCTGTATCTTCCAAAAATGCCCTGCCTTCAAGTCCATCGCAATACTATGTAAGCGTCACATCTTCCACTTCGTTAGAACATTCTTCAAGCAGTTTCCAGTCAGATTTCTCGTCTTATCTAACAAGTAGCAGCCCCTCAAGCGCATCTGTATCTTCCAAAAATGCCCTGCCTTCAAGTCCATCGCAATACTATGTAAGCGTCACATCTTCCACTTCGTTAGAACATTCTTCAAGCAGTTTCCAGTCAGATTTTCCGGCTTATATAATAAGTAGCAGCCCCTCGAGCTCATCTGCATCTTCCAAAAATGCCCTGCCTTCAAGTCCATCGCAATACTATGTAAGCGTCACATCTTCCACTTCGTTAGAACATTCTTCAAGCAGTTTCCAGTCAGATTTTCCGGCTTATATAATAAGTAGCAGCCCCTCAAGCTCATCTGCATCTTCCACAGAGACCATATCTTCAAGAATTTCAGAGTATTCAAGAAGCAAGATAACTTCAAGCTCACCAGAGTACTCTGCAGCTTTGATCAATACACTTCCAAGTTCACGTGAGGTCTCTACGTCATTTAAAGTTCTCACATCTTTGGTATCTTACACTATAGACAGTGATCTTCAAACATCGTACGCAAGCACTACACATCCCATTAACAACATTCAATCATCAATATTCAGCACTTCCAGGTCAATTATGAATATGCATACGTCTTCTGGTTCACATATTTCCCCATCCACTGCAAGTCTGCTGCAAGTTTCTATTTCTTCCGTCACAAATGCAAGTGTTTCCCTGAACTCTACGACAAATAGCTGTAAGAAAACTAGAATACTCATTTATGTTTTAATTAGTCTATATTTTGTCCAACTGCACCCTGCGTTCTATAGCCGGTTTCCCCCCCCCCCCCATTACTTTTCGGTCGTGGGTGAAAGAGAAGAACTGGAAGGATAGAAATCCTGGTTCCATATCGAGGGTAGTCAAACCAGGAAGACTAAAATTATCAAAAAATGATATCTTTTTTGTGCCGATAATGTCGATAATTGTTATTTGTTTTTACTTACTCGCAGCAAATGCCACCAAGAATAGCACAGAGTATCTTCCAACATCTCCTTGGTCTGAATGGAGTTCCTGTGATAAAAGCTGTGGAGGAGGCGCACGGCATCGTACCCGTTATTGTTCTAAACAACTTGGCAGTGGAATCACTTGCCATCCCACTGAAAGTCAGGGATGTAACTTTCAGCAATGTCCAAGTAAGGAAAACAATTACGCTTAATTCACATGTCGACTAAGCCATGACGGTTTTGGTAATCTTGATCGATCTGAGAATGAGTACATTTCCCCCCTTTTCCCCCTTTGAGTACGGTAACCCTTATAACGTGTCATGTAAATAAGACGAAAGCGTCAAATGACATAGAGCGAGACGATGACTAGTTAATGTTTTTAGAGGTAGTACTCATTTGTGTGAGATTCGTGTGACATCATACCCGATGATAACTTATTATGATTATGTTGCTGAAATGTAGTAAATGGCGGCTGGACGTTATGGAGCCCTTGGCAGAAATGTAACAGACCATGTGGAGATGGGCTGCAGTATAGAAAGCGATTCTGTTCGAACCCTGAGCCACAATATGGCGGTGCAGACTGCGCAGGAGCCGGTGAAGAATCAAGACCATGTGAAGGGAATGCTCCATGTCCAAGTATGTGAATACTCCTTGTAATTTTGATAATAATTCTATTGTACTGACTGACTCTGCTGTGGAACGTCTTCTTAACTTATGGCTTTCACCCATCGAAAAGGCCTTTTGCATGATGGCGTCATTTTACTACCACTACCAAAATGTTTCGCGAATTTTCTTTCTTTATTCATATTCGTATTGCCTCATGAGAATAGTAAGACAATTGGTGTTAATAAACTGAACAAAAGAAAGTGTGCAAGGGATTCTGGTAGTGGTAGTCAATGACGCCATATTGCAAAAGGCCTATTTACAAAGGTACTCGTTTTTGATTGACGATTAAAGTCAACAACCTTAAGGTTTACACGTTGAGGAAGACACATAAATATGAAAAGCACTTATCTCACAGCTTAGTTTTCATTGTTTGTTGCAGAGGTCATGACAATGTATGTTGTACGATTACTTGACGAAACATGGAATAATGCACTAACCAGTTTCAGCTCTTCTGAAAGCATGAATCTGATCAAAAAGCTTTACTCAAATGTAAGTATACCGTTGCAATTGAATGACAGTAAAATCTTGCTAGGTCAACTAGTGAAAGGTAAAGAAAAAACAACAACAAAAACACAAATACACCGAAAAAATAACAACAACAACCACCACAACAATGTTTTTAAATTAAAAAATGGTTCTAAATTTTAAAAGAGCAAGAATAACGATGAAGACGACAAATATATTTGTTTTGCATAAATATCATGATTGCTAAATGTGTTTGTGCTTTTCAGGTCAAGAAGTATTACGAAGGCGAAAATGTGATGACAAAATTTGTTGTTCTCAAGTTCAGGTCAGTCAGTAATAACTGGAATAAAATCCAGATATATTTTGCTTACTTTCTCAGTTTTTTTAAGTTATTCCCTTTTCCTGTTGGTTCACTGTTTATCTATGAATATCCTCTATTTATATCATAATAATAACATATTATTTTATAAGTTATTCCCTTTTCCTGTTGGTTCACTGTTTATCTATGAATATCCTCTATTTATATCATAATAATAACATATTATTTTATAAGTTATTCCCTTTTCCTGTTGGTTCACTGTTTATCTATGAATATCCTCTATTTATATCATAATAATAACATATTATTTTATAAGTTATTCCCTTTTCCTGTTGGTTCACTGTTTATCTATGAATATCCTCTATTTATATCATAATAATAACATATTATTTTATAAGTTATTCCCTTTTCCTGTTGGTTCACTGTTTATCTATGAATATCCTCTATTTATATCATAATAATAACATATTATTTTATAAGTTATTCCCTTTTCCTGTTGGTTCACTGTTTATCTATGAATATCCTCTATTTATATCATAATAATAACATATTATTTTATAAGTTATTCCCTTTTCCTGTTGGTTCACTGTTTATCTATGAATATCCTCTATTTATATCATAATAATAACATATTATTTTATAAGTTATTCCCTTTTCCTGTTGGTTCACTGTTTATCTATGAATATCCTCTATTTATATCATAATAATAACATATTATTTTATAAGTTATTCCCTTTTCCTGTTGGTTCACTGTTTATCTATGAATATCCTCTATTTATATCATAATAATAACATATTATTTTATAAGTTATTCCCTTTTCCTGTTGGTTCACTGTTTATCTATGAATATCCTCTATTTATATCATAATAATAACATATTATTTTATAAGTTATTCCCTTTTCCTGTTGGTTCACTGTTTATCTATGAATATCCTCTATTTATATCATAATAATAACATATTATTTTATAAGTTATTCCCTTTTCCTGTTGGTTCACTGTTTATCTATGAATATCCTCTATTTATATCATAATAATAACATATTATTTTATAAGTTATTCCCTTTTCCTGTTGGTTCACTGTTTATCTATGAATATCCTCTATTTATATCATAATAATAACATATTATTTTATAAGTTATTCCCTTTTCCTGTTGGTTCACTGTTTATCTATGAATATCCTCTATTTATATCATAATAATAACATATTATTTTATAAGTTATTCCCTTTTCCTGTTGGTTCACTGTTTATCTATGAATATCCTCTATTTATATCATAATAATAACATATTATTTTATAAGTTATTCCCTTTTCCTGTTGGTTCACTGTTTATCTATGAATATCCTCTATTTATATCATAATAATAACATATTATTTTATAATATTTTCATATGCTTTTTTCTTTTGATTATTTAGGCCAGGAAGTGTTATAACCAATTTTAATATCACATATAAATCCGTGGACTCGTTACAAATTTTGAAAGTACAAGAGGATTTGACATCTGGAAAGCTCAACACTTTAAATGCTCAGCTCATGGACATAGTACCAATTATTGGTATGTATACAACTGTAAACCTATAACCTATAAGCATGCAAAGAAGGAAGGGAAGGAGGAAGAATTAAAGCTAATAAAGAAAATAAGATAAAAGAAAGAAAAAGAAAGAAAGAAAGAAAGGAAAAGATAGAAAAAGAAAGAAAAAAAAAAGAAAGAAGAAAGTAAAAATGAAAGAAAGAAAGAAGAAAGAAAGAAGAAAGAAAGAAAAACAGAAAAAAAAAGAAGGAAAGAAAAACAGAAAAAAGAAAGAAAGAAAGAAAGAAAGAAAAAAAAAGAAAGACAAAAGAAAGAAAAGAAAAAAAAAAAAAGAAAGAAAGAAGGAAGGAAGGAAGGAAGGAAGGAAGGAAGTAAACGCCAATCAGTTCATCATTTCTATTGTTTACCATAGATTGTGTCGAAAGTTGTGAGTCTTGTCAAGAGATCATAAATATTTATGCTCTCTTTGTTTTGTACAGTTAGAGAAGTTTAAAAAACATCCATCATAACTACTTGAAAGATAAGACCTGCAGTTAAATAAAGTATAAACTAATTTTCACATAACATTAGTTCCCAGTCAGGCCCCAAACATCACCTATGCTAATCACATCAGCTCAACGGGGATTGGAATTCAATGGACACCAGTGGCTGCAGAGTTCCTCAGTGGCGCCCCTCTCGCTGGTTACGTTATATTTTACAAGGAAACCGGTCTGAAATTTGAACAAAATGTACAGAAAAAGGTTCCTCCAGGTGTAACTCAAGCAGAAATTAGTGGTTTGAAAAAGTTTTTTTCTTACACTGTGAGGGTACTGGCTTATACTGCAAATGGTAATGGGGTAGCAAGTGAACCTGTTGTGGTCTCTACTGATGAAGAAAGTGAGTATCTCTTGAGAAAACATTTATTGTAAAACAAAACAAAGATTAAAGACAGAAAAAAAAATGAAGGAAAATCAAATGAGCTAAAAATTACCTATCTACGCGAAATATTGACTTACTTACATCGTTATCAACCAAACCACCAACCAATCACTACCTATTGATGGGTTACAAGCATTCTCAAGAGAGTCAAAAGACAAAAACATGGCGGCAATTTTGGTGCCTTTAACAATGGATGCTAATGAGAAATCTTTTGTTAAATGTCACCAACGCTCCCTCGAGAGGCCGCGATGATGTAACGTGCAATCGAAGAATGCCAACCAACCAACCAGCCACCTACAAAACTACTTACCTACTAAACATTACTGATACTTACCGACCAAACGACCTACCTACCTGTTAACCAACAAACTTATATAATTTTTTCTTCTTCGACATTCAGAGCCAAGTCTTGAGCCCCAAAATGTCTTTGTCCAAGCGCAATCATCTACATCAATAACAGTCACTTGGGATCACATACCAGAAAATAGGATCCATGGTGTGCTACAAGGTTACACTATCTTCTATAGAACAACAGACGAATCATCCTTTAGTGAGATGAATGTTGGCGCCACTGATATCTATGCTCAAATACCAGACCTTCGGAAGTACACATTCTACCTGGTTTCAATCTGCGGCAGGACGTCTAAAGGATGCGGCGTAAAGAGGCAAACTGTCATGGTCCGAACGTTTGACGATGGTAAACCTTGTTTGAATATAAATAGTAATAGATCTTAGACTTTCTCAATGTGTCTCTTGATTCGCTTAGAAACTCAATTCCTTTTTTCCAGTTGGCAATTGAGGTCTAGAGACATAGCTATATATGGGATGCTTCAAAGCAATTCAAACGGTTTAGCTTGCACACAAATCATATTTAGCTATTTCAAAAGAATGTTTCTTGTGAAAAAGTAATCGCACAACATTGCTAAGTTGAAATTTAAGTCGCAACAAAGGGTGTCCCGTTTCTAAGTTTCTAAGAAAGGATTTTGTTGACAAATATTTTCTATTAAGTCCTATTTAGTCCTAAATAACTTAGTTCAAAGATTATTTTTTTGCACAAAACAAATAAGCTTGTTTTTATTTTCTGGATCTTTTAGCACCTTCCCTACCACCAGCAAATGTTTTCGTTAAAACTCTGACGTCAACTACTGAGCTGCCGGTTACCTGGGGTCAAGTTCCACGTGGTCACGTTAATGGTGACCTGATTGGCTACGTGCTTAAGTATAAACTCTTAGTATGGATGGATGAGGACATGTACTACGAAGAAGAGAGAGAAATAATATTTGGACCAAATGATTATTCTACTACACTAACCCAGTTAAATGTTGATGGAATCTACAGAGTGGGCGTTGCAGCTTTCACAAGGATGGGAAGAGGACCATTTGCTTATGTTAATGGAAGTAAGTTCTAATTCAATATTGTCAAAAATATTCAAAACATGAATCCTTGTTACTTCTAACTTTTTTTTGAACAAAAAGAAAAAAAAAAGAAAGCATTTTTGATTTAATTATATTTGACAACTACAGCGCAACATCTTTTGGCTGATATTTTGATAATACAGCAAGACATTCAAAATTCCTACCTTTTCTCGTTGCCCCTTTCATCTTTGCAATTATTTGTCATTAGTTGCTTTTTTAAGTGTTGGATGTATCTTTCTCAGTTACTGCTTTTGTTAGTGATGTTGCTGCAGCTCTTATTTCTTATTCTCTTGTACCATCATGCAACATTATTCCTTAATGAGTACGTTATCATAATTTTTCTTCACATATACCAGAGACATGTAGATGTCCTAAAGTCTTACATACAAACTATTGGAACTATCAACCCTATACGCGAAAGCTCTCCAGTGGAGCAATTGGAGGACTTTTCCCTGACATTGTCTTCAAAATGGCTGAATGGGCTTGCGGCGTATGCACCAATGGCCACGGGAAGACTATAATCAATACACTAGCAAACGGCAAAGGAAGTGCTGCATTCAAGTCTAGCAATATTGACATGCTAAATGATATCGATGATGTTCCAGAAATCAGCTTTCCAGTCCATGGGACTAAGTTTATGAATCAATATGGAGGTTCCTATAGATATGTACACTTAATAGATACTCCTGGAATAGCTTTTATCACGGTTGCAGAGCCACCAGATTCGACTTCATTTGCTGTTATGCAGTCTATATTTGATTGCTTTCCTCTTCTTGTGATTGCTATGTCTTTGGCATTTGTGGCAGGGGTCGTCATATGGTTTCTGGTAAGTTGAGCGTTGTAATTGTTATTCATGATCGCTTTCTATGCTTTTGGATAATTACCGGTACCTCAAAATCCTGTACATTCATCATCCATCTATAATGTCCTTCATTGCAGATGTTTTTTTCACTATCTTTGCCATTGATTGTTCTAGGAAACAAGAGACAATCCAGAGCAGTTTCCACCTAGTTTTGTCAAGGGGGTAGGCGAGGGAGTTTGGTGGTCATTCATTACTATGACAACCGTAGGGTGAGTAAAAAGGTTCAAGGTAAAAATTGACACATTTGTAGCCTTTATTAACGTTTCATGGTATTTAAAAAGAAAATCAAGATATGGTAGCGTATAACTGTAGTAACTTACCTAGAGATCAACAGTAGGTTCTCTGGTTCGATTATTTACCTCAGCAAAGTATGTTAGTATAGTTTATTGGCTTGATTCGCTCTAAGGTTTTTCTCCCTTCGCAAAGCACATGTAAAACTCCAATTAGCCGTGCCCAAAGGTTGTTACAGGGTTTGATCTGTGAGTTAGTCGTACCCTGACTTAGATCAGCCCAGAGGTTGTTTCAGGGTTTGATAAAAGTGAAAATTTCTTTATTTCATTGTAGATATGGTGACCGATCTCCTGTTACGATCCTTGGTCGGATCTTTGCGATATTTTGGACTTTAGCTGGGTTAGTGCTTTTGTCTATTGTGATTGGTTCAATCAGCACTTCCTTAGCAACCATCTCCTTGGATGTCAGTGTCCCACTCTACGGAACTAAAGTAAGAAGATTTTTTTGTGTGATATTTACAAATAATAGAGTTTTACCAAGAAAGTACTTTTTATTTTGGGGAACCTTGGTGTTTGATGAAGAACAATGCTCAAACAGTTTCATTACCTTGCCATGATTCTAAACCATTCTCTCCTCAAAAGCATGCTACTTTATCTTTAACCATTTTGTGTAACATTTTTTTTTAGATCGCTGCTTTTCAAAATTCGTCTGAGCACCAGTACGGCGTCCTGAAAAACGCCAAAATGAATACAGGTAAGATGAGAAAACTTGACTTGCAACAGTTTGCATTCACTAGTTCATGGATAAACTAATTACGGAGGGGGAAGCGAGCCTAGGATCGAAACCGTTTCGAATCCAAAAACGGTACAAGCTGCACTAGCAGACCCACATTTCTATGATTATCTGAATTCTACGTGACATGCAATGGTTGCATGCGCTGCTACGGCGCTTTCTCTCACTACTGTGTAGTTCACGCCCGGGGTCGCGTGTTCGATTCTAGACTGAGTTGAGTTTGTTTAATATGTCACTGCCTTGCCATGAGGGTTTTTCTCTGTATCTCCTTGCCTCCCTTAGCTTCGTAAAACCTCAACATGTGACTAGAGTGTTGTGTGCTGTAAGAAGAGCCCCTTACTGAATAGGATTGAGAGTTGTAAAATATAATCATTGTTTTAATTTCAGAGCAACAGTACAAAAGTATCGAAGAAATTCAAAAAGCACTGGTTGACCGAGAAGTAAAAGGGGCTCTGATAGATACCTATGTGGCAGCCAAGAACAAGGATGTATTGTTCGATGATGAAGACGTCACAGTCACGAAACTGATTGACTCCTCGTTTGGATACGGTGTCGTTCTTTCCGGAGCTGCTATCTTCATCGAGAAACGTTGCCGAGATTACTACAAAAATAACCGGCAACAAATTTCTAATATGGTCCAATCAAACACCGAGGAGATTGAGGTGAGTAATACCACAGGGAGCCCACAACAAATAAACCTAGCTAAAAATAAACTATAGAGCTTTATGCTTTTATTGAATCTAAATTCAACTATCAAACCTATCAAACACCGAGGAGATAGAGGAAGTAAAAACCACAGGGAGCCCACACTCGATAAAATTGATTTTCTTCTGACATGATATTCGTAATGTCAGAAGCACTGCTGTGGACCTAAAAGGTGTTGATTTTTACGGAGGGAGAAAAACCAGGAGAACCAACAATCAACTCTACTAGTATGCATATGCATACTTGGACTCTACGATCTAGATTTGTTTAAATTTATTTCTGTATATATACCGACTAGACGTACAAGAAGGGCAACAAAGGGACCCCTATATAATTCATCCCATTATAAGACTGAGACCTTCGCTACATCTTTTTTTAATCGAGTAATACCTCTCTGGAACAATCTACCTATTGAGCTCAGACAATGTACCAAGCTTAAGTCTTTCAATGAGCAGCTCTTAATTTATTATTATAATTTCTTTCTAACTTCTTTTGCAACGAGTGACACCTGTTCTTGGGTTACTAGTTGCCGCTGCTCTAAATGTAGGCCGTAATGCAGTAATTTACTTTGTAACTTTTTTGTTTATTTTATGTTTTATATGGATGTCTAGGCTATAGGTGTAATTCCACCTGTTAGACAATCCACAACTCTGTTGAAAGCGTAATAAATAAATAAATAAATAAATAAATAAATGAAAGGTTGAACCCACCAACAGCATGCTAAGGAGAGGCGGCACACGTGCAGCGCACACCATCCTTGCTGGATGAAGCTGAATTAAAAAAAAGGAAGTTTCATTACATCGGGCCCTATTTTTCACACATAATTTCCCTTGGCTCACTTTACTCGCTCAGTCTGTTTATAAATCATTTGCGTGCCTTACTTCAGTAAATAAATTAGTTTATTCTGAAGCAAAAGTCAATATATTTGAATTTCGAAATAACATTTTAACTCAACAAATGCACAATTGTTTTCATTCTTCTTTTGAATCTTGTAGGCCCCCGCAGTACCCGGAGCAGTGCAGAAAAGCTCCGGTTTATTCAATGCAAATTCCCCATTAATCCAGAAGTCTTGGTTGGGGACGTGTTGTGGTTTGATATTGGGTGTAATGGCAGGACTTTATTGGCACTATGCAGTGTACACTAAACGAATTAAAGAACACGAAAATAAATGTAAGTTCACACAAAAATGCCTGATACACTTATAAATGACAAAACATATATTGTTTGCTTTTGTCGTCGTGTTTGTTTTCTAATTACGTTCTGTGTGCGCGCGTTTTCTTATTTTGATGTTGTTGTTTTATTGACCACTTGTGTTTGCTTTTGGCATTTTGCTTTCTTTTGACATTATGATTTCTTTTTGCATTTTATACTTGTAGTTCAAATACATGTTATTTGTTTACATTTTTTTACTGATTTCGTTTCTCTTTCATTGTTTATTCTTTTTCATACGCATGTATTTTGGCATGTTTTTGAAATTTTGTTTGCTTGTTTGTCTACGATTCAGTGTTGCTTTATGTATTTTTTACTCTTTTCTGTTGTCTTATTTTGATTGTTTGGTTTATTGGTTTACGGTTTAGGGTGTGTATTTCTTTATGATTTGTTTTTCTTTATTCTTAGTTTTAATTTAATTATTTTTTTTATCGTTCTTTGATGTTGACGAGCAGAAATACTAAAGATAACACAAGGCATACAAGATGAAAGATATCAAAATTCTTGTTCAAAAATGCCATCTATTTTCACCTCATTTTTACTAAATTTGAAAACGATTAACTAAAAAGTTATTAATAAAATGTTTACCTTCTTTATAATTAATAAGGAACTTTATTTTTCTTTTTTCGTATATTTTTTCTTAGTATTAATGATACACACCGAATGATTAGGAAAAAACAAATAGTAAAAACTAATTTGTGAAAAAGCATCCCATTTTCTATCCTTGGCTTGTAACAAAAGATTGACTTGATATTCAGTTTTCTCTTCCATCGATATTCTCCTTTGTAATCTAAAGACACATTCAGCTTGGTCGTAACAATTACCTATAATTTCAGACCACATGCCATTCCATTGAGTATCATTTCTTTTAGTTTAACAGAAGCGCTTTAGAAAAAACGTTGAAATTGAATGAGAATAAAAGAAAGAATTTGAATCCAGAGCTAGAATGGGTGTGGTCTGAAATGGAAAACATTACACCCAAACTATAACACTAGCTTTGCCATATCCGGACATCAATTGTTTAAATTAGTACCGTCCATCTCATGGCTGGTATTGCTATATTAATCTAGTGGCACAGTAATGCCAGTATCCATAGCAACGCCAACGTCACTGTACCAAATTCATGTTGAAAGAAAAATGCATTACTACAGTAATTTTAAGTAAATTATTGATTGTTAATTTTCTTGAATATAATTCCCAATATTACTGACAGCTCACATGCTGACAACCATTGACATTGTTTTGTAAATCATTTCTCTCTTTCTTTTAGTGGAAATCAACAAAGAAGAGATAGAAAAAAATCTACAGCACAAAGCACTTGTCCTCAAAGAATTGACTTCAATGCTGGAAGAGTTCCATTCCAAGATGAACAGTCTTCAAAAAAGAAGAAAATTACACAAACAGATATGTCAATTGTGTTCTAAAGATACTGATACTGCTTCTTTGTGTAGTCAAAATACAACAAGCTCTCAATACTACTATTAAGATATTTAAAACATATTTTGAACATATTTAAAGCAATTGGGTAAAACATTACTTGTCTGCAAAAAGCTATGGCATATTGATAATAGAAGGTTCCATTTTCTTTTGTCATATTCTCATAGATATATGCAGAAAAAATATGAATGACTTTAATTTTAAACACTTCTCAGTTGGGGCAGGTGTAGAACAGTCTGCTGAAAATGTGATGGCTTTATAGAACCCTTGCATGTGGCAAAGCAGCTCAATTTGGAGGACAAAACAAAAGAATTTCAATCTCCTAAGAATTGGAACCTATTGTTTTGTCCTCCAAAATTCAGTTGCTTTCCTACGTGCTGCAAGGGGTCTATATCACCATGTTAACAAAACTTTATTTATTTTTTCTTTCGCTACATACACCGTCAACACGGCCAACATGGCCGCCATGTTTTTGCTATTAAATTCGCTTGCTTTGGAATAGTTGCTAACCGCTGGCCTATAAAAAATCAGATAGTTTGTAATCATCTAGCTTCATTATAATATTTCTGTATATCATATTATTAACCAAAAATATTTAATGATAAAATAAAATAAAGCTGAATTATCTTAAATAAGACTCTGTGTCTAAATCTTGACCTAACCATAAAAACTTTTAAGGTAGTTTTATTAGCAATATTTATCATTTTTATTATGAAAACTAACGATAGAAGACTACGTTTCGTCGTCAGGTCTACTGAAGGATGAGAGAAATGCAATTATCATTTTTGTCATTATTTGTGGTGTGTTTGTAGGGTTTTTAGTTTTGTTTTCAATTGATTTTTATACATTTGTGTTATATTAATTGCTTTTTCTTTGCGCTTCTTTTTCATCATTTTTTTCATCAAAAACTTATTCCAGCAATATAATACAATTATGTGTGACTCTGAAAGAAATTCAAATTATTTGGCTTCCCTTTTGCTTGCTGCCTAAAACCCAATAAACTGTCGGTAGTATTGAATAAAAACTATTTAGTGAGACATCTGCAGGTAAAGATCTTACCAGCATGTTATATTGACTCGATATTAACTTCCAAGAAAGTAGCTTCTTTGTTCTATTTCGATAATTGTAGAGTTTACAATTAGGGAAAGGAAAAACTAATTTAGAGCGTTTTGATTTTCTGTCCAAGCACTTCCTTTTACACCTAAGCTGCAGCTGCACGGTTAGTGTACATGGAAGTGTGCAATCTGCCGAGTGAACTCAAACCTTGAAACCTTGTAGCACTGCAACACCTATAATAAACATCCCTTAAAGCATGGAGAAATGGCAACAAATATTTTTTTTCCAGCGCTTTGCTGTGTCTCTCAGGAACAGTTGGTAAATTTATTACGATATTCAATTTAGCTCTTTATTTTATCGAGTTTGATAAATTTCGTGTTATTTTTTTAAATTTTGCACCACTGAATAAGCTTTGCCTTAGATTTGTAGTATGAGTAAATAGGCAAGTATTATTACATTTCTATAACATCTTTTCATTTATAAGGTCTCATATAACCAGCTGATCTGAAATACTGACGTAGAAATGACATCAATGAGGTGTCAAAAAGCCTACGAAAATCAACTTACAAAAATTTATATCTGAGATAAATCTAGATTTTCAGGAGAGGTTATTGATATTTGTATAAAATTAGTATGATATTCATCATTGAGTGAGAAAATAAAACAAAGAATTAACCAAGTACTTGTTTGTTCGCAGGCATAGATTAATTAAAGATGTTGTTTCATCTGCGCTAAGATTTGTATTTAATTTAACCAAGCTTTCTGCCTTAGCGGCCATCTTCAGGGTTGTAAAAGCGCACGCATAAAACGTAGTCAACGGAAAATGGTTCATGGAAAAATATATACAACAATAGCGAGCTAAGAATTTCAATTGACAACATTACAACGAAGTGCGCGCTAGATAAATTACATAGAGAAATTATAATAACTGCAATTTAACGACAAATTGGTGTATATAATACCTGACCCATTGTTATTCATCGGAATGTATTTCTGGTTTTCATAATTATTTTCTCTTTGGATTTGTCGTGTTGTAAAAAACCTCATCAGGTATACAATAAGACCGTCGGGCTTAGCTTTCTATGGCGTATTGCCTCCATTCTCGGCATTTATCTTTTACATACAATTATAACTATGATAACGACAATGCTCACTTATCATTTTCATGAAAAGATAAGATAAGATAAGATCGGTTGGGTTATTTCTATTCCCCTTTTGCTATCATTACTGACATTACGTTTCAGTCTCTCTCTCTTACATCTTTTTTTCCCGTATTCATGATTTTCTTTTCTCTTTTCTCTTTTATTTTCTTGTGATCTAATTATTATATTCATTTTATATTGTGATTCTTATTATGCTCTCTACACTTTAATTTGTTGTCATCTTTAATTTGTCCTTAACAGCCTGGAGCTACCAATAATGGCAGTATGCCAATTAGTGTTCCCAAGGAGTGGTCTACCTGTGGACTTCTAGGAGACAAGACACTCAGGTAAAGTTGTCGTTATTATTCATTTTTATGCAAAGATAAAACACGATACGGTTGGCTTATTTCTATATCCTTTTGCCTTCATTATTGACATTACGTTTTCTGTTTCTTACAATTTTCTTTTCTTTGTTTTTGTTATTATGCTCTCTTTACTTCTTTAATTTGCCCTAGTTAGCCTGGAGCTGAACAAAGAATGGCAAATTATTTACATATGAATGAAAATATGTTAAAAACCTCTTTATCTCCGTTTAATTCTTTATTAAGAAACACCACGTATCGATCGTATCTTTGCTCTGTTCTTTTGGAATCCAGATTTTCTTTTTTGAACGTCAAGTTGTCAACAACTTCGATAGTTCCAACAAATCCCTAATGTGAATGCAGTGAGTACTAAAAATGTTCGTCTGGCAAGTGTTGGTGGTTTTGATGTGTTACTCTTGGAATAAAGGTAAGGAACGGATCAAAATATTTAGAATCACAATATAAAAAGAAAATAATAATTAGATCACAAGAAAAGAAAAAGAAAAAAGAAAAGAAAATCACGAAGACGGGAAAAAAGATTTACTTGTGTTTGCAATTTCCTTACTCAAACCAAACCAAGTGCAAAGAAATTTAGAGCCACTCATTTGGGATGGTGGGCTAGCTATTTGAACTGTTTTGGTTTTTAATATAAAAATATAAATAAAGAGTTGTAAAGCTATATATATATAAGACAATAATATTCTGATCAAAGCCAGTTCATCCCCTATGCCTTTAAAAATGAGTTTCATTGCATAATTGTGGTGATTTGGTTCAATGGTCTTAATTTGACTACTTGATTTTCGTTACGTTTCCGCATAGGGAATTCTTTAATAATTCCTCTTTTCACCAAAGATCAATCTTTCTAACTTTCTGATTCTTTTACCGACGACATGAGGTACAGGGCTGTTGGCTATTAATGGTTACCGAGGGAACACAAAATGGTCATTGATATTTTATTATTTCGACCTCCATTAGGCGATATGAATATTTCAAAAAATAACCATCTTAATGCTGAAATTAAATTCACCAAAAGTACAAATTAATGAATAAGGACAAAAAAAAAAGAAGAAGAAAAAAAAAGAAAGACTAAGAAAAGACACTCCCCCTACCCCCTACCCCCTACCCCCTACCACCAAACACACTACGTACACCTGTATTTGTTAATTGTCCATTTTTATTTACATTAGCAAACGATTCTTGCAAATACAGACACTCGGAATGTCTTAGCTTTTTTATGAGCTGCAACCAGCATTGTAGTGTAAAGGAAAACGAATTCGAAGAAAAAGAGAGGCACAGTCTTTGTAATGGGAACACATTACTCCCAATTAAGTTTTGTATTGGTTCGCCTTTTCTTGCCCCATAAAAATATTTTGCTCTTCAATTCAAGTTTCGCTCACGAGAGTAGAAAAGTAGCTATGTTATTTATTGTTATAAAAAACTAGCAAAAGAAGCAAGAAAACTGCGATACGACACGAAATGAAATAGTAAACGGAGTTGATTAGCACAACTATATTACGAGGCAAAATTAGACGTAGAATAGTACATTCATTGAAAAATGATTATTATTATTTTTTTCAGTTGTGGATTGTAAGTGTGGCAATAAGATAACCAAAACACCCTGGATAAACATTCCACAAGGTTATTATCTGTATAGTTGTTTTCCAAATGCTTTTGAGAAAGAAAAATGGTAAGTGACCAACTTTTACTTTCAATACTGATCCCAGTGTTAAAATGCACCTAATCACTGATACAATACTTTCAGTATTGATTCTATAAGTGGATAACTGAATGGTGAAATATATCTTCATTTGAGTGTTTTAAGGTATATAATAATATACATACAAAAATTACTCGATTCTGATTGGCTGATGAACAGTGCATTTTAGAGGTAATTCAGTGCAAAAATCTGTAACACAGTGCAAAAAAGTGTAACACAGTGCAAATTACAATTTCTGAAAACGGTCTTGAAACCAATTTTTTATTTATTCTGCTCTTGATAGCATTATTAAGCATCAAGACTATGCATTTTTCGATCGTGAAGGAACAAGTTTAAGCGGTGAAAACGGCTAAAAAGTTGGTGATTTTCTTTGTTTTTGAATAAATTTTTTGTCGGTTTCTGTTGAAGAGCGCGCGCTGCTGACGCTATTTCACGTCATTGAGCGCGCGCTCAGAGTTTTTCTTGAGATTTTCAATGTCGGACGGTAAAGTTTGTAAGATTTTTCATGTATATTATTAACAAGTAATCATATGGTTTCTCGTTCAATTTGGGATAATTCGCACTCGTGTGTTTTTCAAAGAGCTCAAATCGACCTACAGTCTCGTGCAATTTGAACTCTTTGAAAAACACACTCGTGCAAATTATCCCAAATTGAACTCGAAACCATATGATTACCTATACTTAAAAGGTTTATACTTCCAATATGTTAATGACTGTGACGTCATCCCAGGCTTTTGAGTATATTTGTCGTACTTGTAATACTAAACACTGGCCATTATGAGTCACCAAATTTACAGTAAACATTGTAGAAACCACGAGTACAATGATGATGCTTTTTTTTTTTAAATACTGTTTGTGTGAACCTTTTATTAAAGTTTGTATATTTAATGAAGCCAGGGATGGTGCCACAGTCATTAACATATTGGAAATATACATAATTAACATATCGAAAATATAAACCTTCATAACTTATAAACTTGTTATTATTTTTAAAAGCGCAACTCTCAAATTGAGAAATATTTCACTATTCAACTATTCACTTCATGTAGAACCAATACTGAAAGTATTGTATCAGGGGTCCGACACACGGTGCAACATTGCGTGCAACATCACACTAAAATACAAAGAATTGAACGTATGTTTTATTCTTTTTATGTCATTTTTCTCTGATTTGGCTGCTGAAATAGTACTGTAATCATAATGTTGCAAACAATGTTGCATGCAGAATGTTGTATCTACAGGGAGACCACAGCCACTGGTAGAATCAGCGATTAGAATAAAATCTATCATGCGTAAATGCACGTGCTAGCTCCCGCACGAGCTTGGCGCCTGATTGGTTGCAGTTCAAGTCTGAATAAATTATAAGCTGCTAACGTTGCTAGCGTAGAATATAATGACAAGGGATGAAACTTAAAACGGACCCCTTGAATAAAATTGCTTTTAAAAAATCATGAATGTCTTTTAAGCTTTAAACCTCAATATTCTGATACTTAAAAAGTTTGTCTAACGTTCTGTGTGGACAGAAAATATCAGCATGGACTTATGTTTTGAAAAAAATGGCAACAAATTAAAAGCTTGTTTTCGTTTTATCTGCGCCTCGAGTAAGGGGGGACGGAAGTGAAATGGAGTCTTATAAATTTGACAGGTAGTCATCAAAATCGATGTTTTTACTTCCGTTCTGCATCTATAATAACTTATTTCTGTATCTATATCAACGATTTTGAAGGAATTTCATTGTTACTTCTATCTTCCAAAGCTTTAAACGGAAGACGCTCATTTCCGGTGCTATTGGTCATTTCCGCTTCCGTCTCCCCTTACTCGAGGCGCAGATATAACCAAAAATTCTTGAAGTTTCATCCTTTGTCATTATATTCTACGCTAGGAGCGTAAGCAGCTGATAATATATTCAGACTGGAACTTCAACCAATCCGGAAACGCCACCGAGCTCGTGCATGCAGGAGCACGAGCTTTTACGCATGATAGATTTTATTTTAAACAATGATACCAGTGGCTGTGGGCTCTCTGTGGTGTATCTGAGCCTTTAGGTGCACTTTAATCGAGCTAATCGATGCTAAAGCAAGCGTAACCTAAATTGTTATATCATATTTTGTCTAGCAATTACAACTGCAACAGAATACCATTATTTTAAAAGTGTCCTGCATCACCCTTAAAACCCGATAGATTTTAGAGGAAAACTCTTAAAAAACAAAATGAAATTCCGTTGAGACACAAAAAAAAATCAGTAGCAGTGATAATTGTTGTAAAACATTCAAAGTTGCTGCCATATTGTAAGCATCTGAGATCAAAGATGAGTTAGAATATATTTAAATGATCATCACATTGTTTTAAGGTACCGCTTTCGTACCTCTGCCCAAGAATCCTTACGAATGGCAGTCTTGGGACGGGATTCTTTTGATTGCCCAAGTCTAGTGGGATATCTTGTCCTGCGTGAGCCACATCCAGATGCTTCTTCGAGTCAAAAAATAGATGCTGTTGTATTGAAGAAACAACACAGCGGAAACTGCTTAATGTCGAATACTACTATCAACATCATTCGATGTGCTGGTGGATATTATATTTATAAATTCAAGGACACAATGGATGATCTTGAATGCACGTCATGGTCTATTCTTCTGGCAAGAGGTTCGTAAATTTACAATTATTCCGGCAAGAAAATCAAGGGCAGTGTACACTCTTTACTCACCTCTGGGGACTCTCCTTTGATTCGAGGGATTTTCTTTGTTTTTTTCAATTTTCCTGTTTCCTCAAAACCTAACGCGCTAAATTTCAATTTGATCTGTGAGTTAGCCGTGCCTTGACTTAGATCAGCCCAGAGGTTGTTTCAGGGTTTTATCTGTGAGTTAGCCATGTCCTGACTTAGATCAGCCCAGAGGTTGTTTCAGGGTTCTATCTGTGAGTTAGCCGTGCCCTGACTTAGATCAGCACAGAGGTTGTTTCAGGGTTCGATCTGTGAGTTAGCCGTGCCCTGACTTAGATCAGCACAGAGGTTGTTTCAGGGTTCGATCTGTGAGTTAGCCATGCTCTGACTTAGATCAGCCCAGAGGTTGTTTCAGGGTTCTATCTGTGAGTTAGCCGTGCCCTGACTTAGATCAGCACAGAGGTTGTTTTAGGGTTCGATCTGTGAGTTAGCCGTGCCCTGACTTAGATCAGCACAGAGGTTGTTTCAGGGTTCGATCTGTGAGTTAGCCATGCTCTGACTTAGATCAGCCCAGAGGTTGTTTCAGGGTTCGATTTGTGAGTTAGCCATGCCCTGACTTAGATCAGCCCAGAGGTTGTTTCAGGGTTCGATTTGTGAGTAAGCCGGGTCCTGACTTAGATCAGCCCAGAGGTTGTTTCAGGGTTCGATTTGTGAGTAAGCCGGGTCCTGACTTAGATCAGCCCAGAGGTTGTTTCAGGATCGATAAAATTTGCAGGTAAGTGAAACTTTATACTCTATATGCTACTTTGTCCTAATATCATTTTTCTTCGAACCCGATTATCTATTTGTTCATCAGGTGATGGGATTGTCATAAAACATTCATCCAACCAGCTATCCTGACTAAGTTTGAATTTGTGACATTTTTGTTTGCTTTCGATTGGAAACTCTATTCAGGACATTTCTATTTAATGCTGCTTTGACTCATAAGACACATATTCAAATATATATTAATTTAACATGGTAATGATTTTCAGATTACCCAAGGTCACAAACAGCATCCTCACCAACTATAACACCTTCACCGTTGTCGTTTAAAACATCGTCAGCAATCCACACTACAGACTCAGCCCTGCTGTTATCCCATCAGCCAGTGCAATCAACTCCAAATATACAGATAGTCAGTTCTAGCTTCTCGCCTAAGTCCAGTGCAACAAAGGCCTCTTTTAGTACCACTTTGTTGCAATCCTTTCAGCCATCACCATCACTGCCATCAGTTTCCTTTATTCCAAACCCGACGTTCAGTAGTTCTATGGCAGAAGAATCTTCTATTCCTGTTATGACAACTAATGTGCCTACCACGGCAGCTCCTGTTAATCAAGGTAGGTTTCGTATTTAGCTTGCAACAAATTGTGCATTAATGTTCAATTCGATATTGTTTGGTATATTTGGTATTAAGTTTGGCATTCAGTAGACGTCATTTTTGGTCTGTAGAAATTATTTACTGCACAATCTGCATGATATTCAATCATCCAGATGATTGATGTCAATGACAGCAAATATTTTATTTCGCTTTTTAGACTTTGAAGCGACCTTCATAGTCAAACTGACCAAACTGGATTGGGATCCAGATCTGGAAAAAGCAAGTCCTTTAAAAGCAGCACTTGTTGAAAATGTTACAGGAAACGTGAGTATCCAGTAAACAATGAAGCACATAGATGACATACGAATGGATGAATGGATGAATGGATGAATGGATGAATGGATGAATGGATGAATGGATGAATGGATGAATGGATGAATGGATGAATGGATGAATGGATGAATGGATGAATGGATGAATGGATGAATGGATGAATGGATGAATGGATGAATGGATGAATGGATGAATGGATGAATGGATGAATGGATGAATGGATGAATGGATGAATGGATGAATGGATGAATGGATGAATGGATGAATGGATGAATGGATGAATGGATGAATGGATGAATGGATGAATGGATGAATGGATGAATGGATGAATGGATGAATGGATGAATGGATGAATGGATGAATGGATGAATGGATGAATGGATGAATGGATGAATGGATGAATGGATGAATGGATGAATGGATGAATGGATGAATGGATGAATGGATGAATGGATGAATGGATGAATGGATGAATGGATGAATGGATGAATGGATGAATGGATGAATGGATGAATGGATGAATGGATGAATGGATGAATGGATGAATGGATGAATGGATGAATGGATGAATGGATGAATGGATGAATGGATGAATGGATGAATGGATGAATGGATGAATGGATGAATGGATGAATGGATGAATGGATGAATGGATGAATGGATGAATGGATGAATGGATGAATGGATGAATGGATGAATGGATGAATGGATGAATGGATGAATGGATGAATGGATGAATGGATGAATGGATGAATGGATGAATGGATGAATGGATGAATGGATGAATGGATGAATGGATGAATGGATGAATGGATGAATGGATGAATGGATGAATGGATGAATGGATGAATGGATGGATTGAAGAATGGACAAACGAATTGATCAGTGGGGGTGGATAGATCAGTAGAGGGCAGGAAGATCGATTGAAAATACGGTTGAATGGATTGACACACTAAAAGTAAAGTATGACAAGATGGATGGTACTTGGAAGCATTGCAAGCAAATACAGCACTAGTAATGTTTCATCAATATCTCTTCTCGTTTTTTAGGTTCAAACATTTTATAGGGGAGATTCAAGCTTCAACAATGTAACTATCGGCATGTTCAGGTACAGGGCAGGTTTTCCAGAATGACTTGTCGAATTTTAGAGTATTTTAATAAAATAAAATATCTTATATTTTCATTTTAAAGAATTAACTTTTTCCTTTGTGGAAATACAGGGAAGGAAGCGTCATTGTCGACTTCACCATCAACTATGCAACACTGAATTCAATTCAAATCCTGAAGCTACAAGAACATGTCACGATGACTGGAAAAATATCAACACTGTCGGCACAGATTCTGAATATTACTATTAACAAAGGTACACTGCGTGTTTTTTAAACGGTAAAACTGAAATTTGAATTTGCCAAAACGAGAACAAAAATTATACTCCTCCTATTTAGGGACAAAATTTCACTTTTGTCATACAAACTGGACAGCCAAGATAATATTATTTTTTAAAAGTACGACCAAGTACTGCTTCTCTTAGTAATGCCTGTCTTTGGACTAATTAACTCTTTTTGCAGTCCCAAATGCTCCTACGATATCTTCCGCGTCAAGCGTCAGCTCCACATCCGTTCAACTCCACTGGACAAGTATTTCAGCTGCAGGACTTACAGGCTATCTTGTCTTCTATAAAGAAGCTGGCAGTCGATTCAAAACTTACGAGTCCGTGTCACCTTCTGTCACGCAAGCAGTGATCAGCGGTCTTCGGAAGTTCATACGCTATACATTCCGTGTGCTGGCTTCTTCCAGTAATGGAAAAGGTGTAGCAAGTGAGCCTGTTACACTATCCACAGATGAAGATGGTGAGTAAAAGTGCATGATTCAGCACCTCTGGGTATTAGAATATTTTTCTTCTTTTATACATATCAATGTTATCTCAAGATTACAATAACTAGAAGGAGGGAGGTGGAAGAATGAGCCAAGATGGAAGGTCTTCTCCAAATCCAGTTACAAGTGTTTGTTTACTTAAGAGAAAATATGTTGGACATATTCTTTTAAAGATATAATTTATTCCATACTTTATTCAAATTCACCCATGCACATGATTCGATAGACCTAGTTCGTCTCGGTGCAATTTATACAAATCGCCTTTACATATTACAGACCACGTGGCATTCTCTTGAGAATAAGATTCTTTGTTTGAGTTGTATCCATATTCATGTGTCTTCTCATGCGCAACCGTTAAACAAAAAAGTGAATACATTTGAGAATAATACGTGGTCTGAAATGGGTAAACATTACACCAAGACGAATGAGGTCTATCTCTCTCTTATTTCTTTTTAAGTTCCATCCATGCCACCAAGTAATCTTGAAGTTATCGTGTACAGCTCTACACGAATCGGTCTGGTGTGGGACGCCATCAAAGACAACCAGACTAATGGTATACTGCTCGGGTATAACATATCTTTGACATGGCGTGACAAGATTGATAACCAGTTACATATCAGCAACACAGCAGTGAAACCCATTGGTGGCTCACCCATGCTCTTACTGGATGATTTACATATCTATACAAAGTACAGTTTCAAAGTTTGTGGGTTTACTTCGAAAGGTTGTGGACCCTGGAGTGAAGCAATGACTAGACGAACCCTTCCTGATGGTATGTTAGTATAACACCAATTAAAGACATGTCAGTAGAGAAAAAGATAGAAGCAAAAATAAGATATTTACATTTTTTTTAACGTTAACCTCATTTTAAGTTCCTAGTCAACCTTCTAGTAACATCACTTATACAAATTTTACATCAACGTCTTCTGCAACAATCCACTGGGACCCAATCCCTCCCGGCCACCACAATGGCATTCTGCGAGGCTACCAAGTAACCTACAAACAAATAATCCAATCAGAATTACCAGTTGAAGAAGCAACAGCTGTGACTAAGAACCTCAGTCCCAACAGTCGCTCTTTGGAGCTGAAGGACTTGCAGGCTCACTCCATTTACAAAGTAGAGATCGCTGGTGTTAATGATGAAGGATTAGGAGTGGCACAAGCTCTTTTTATTGGTAGGTAAATTAACTCAGCTGTTGCTTTCTGTTTCCTATTTAGAATATAACGTATAGAGGCAGAAAAGAATATCAATAAACTTATAAAGCAACAGCTAAATGGCATAGCAAAAGAATGCCAGCAATAGACCTATATCATGCTAGCGTGACATTATAAAATATTTGTTTTTGTTATTTGGGAAAAGAAGTTTACTATCAAATTTGTCACATCGATATTTTAATTTAGTAAAATTACAAAGTTTCGTAAAGATTGCCCCTAAATTGACGAAGTTAGGAATTGTTGAAACTAAGAATTTTTTTGCTATTTTTGCAAAGAAATGTATATGTGTCTAGACTGATAACGAGGCTTGTAGGGCATGCGATGCCCGGCAACATACATTTCCTTGCAAAAATGCTTAGTTTCAAAAATGTATATCTTCGTTAGTCTAAGAGCAATTTTTGCGCAATTACACAATTTTACTATTATGGATGTAACAAATTTGATAGTAAACTCTTTTTAATTGTAAATCAAATATTTTATAATGTCACGCTGGCGTACGTGATATCGGTCTATTGCTGTTTTTGAGAAAGTTATTGGGACTGCACTAGTTCAGTTAGAGATGCGCACTTTTGTAATAGTACAACAGTAATTTGCGTTAAGTTTTGATCGAAATTTTTATCATGTTTTTGGATTTTGAACCAGAAACTTGTCGGTGTCCAAAGACTCTCTACACAAACTTCTGGGCCTATCCACCCTACTTGACCCATAACACCAGCACTGATGTCATTGATGGGATCTTTCCCAACATCGTCACTCAAATGCTAACTTGGGCTTGTGGTGTTTGTATCAACGGCCATGGAGATACGATACTAAATATGACGTCTAATGGGAGAGGTATGACGTCACTAAAGGACAGTGTTGTTGGGGTAATAAAAGACATTGAAGATGTTCCACAAGTCAGTTTTCCAATCTATGGAAACAAGGACATCAAAGAGTACAAAGGATCACACCAATATGTGCACGTAGTGGACTCCCCTGGAATAGCATTTATAACAGTCAAACAACCACCTGAACCGTTAGTTTTGACAAGGGTTATCTGGAGCTGCTTACCGTTGATTGGTCTGATCATGTGTATGACGTACATTGCTGGATTTGTTGTCTGGCTCTTGGTAAGAATGTAGTTTTTAAGGAAAAAGTCTTAAGGTGGTACCTATGCACTAGTATTTTTGCCTTGGAGTACATCTTCTGAAATCAAGATTTTACAGAGAAGACATACTTTGAATACTTTGATACTTCAGCAAAGTTGTCGCATAACCAGTGTTTTATAATTTGGCACTAGTTTCAGATCAATAGCTGTTACTATGCAACCAAATAATGTTGCACTCTGTTTAAGACATCATGGTGTTTTTAATATTCGAGACAGGCAACGAAGAACAAAAGTTTCAATATTTAGTTTAATTTAAATAATACTACATGGGGCGAAACAAAGTTTGTTTTCTATTTATTTCAAAATATGTATTAGAAAAGAACCCTTCCCTTCTCATTCATACTGACTAATAATATAATGCTAAAAAATCTAGGAATGTCGAAAGAATAAGCATAACTTTCCAGTGAGATTTACTGAAGGGATGAGAGAGGGATTTTGGTGGTCGTTCATCACTATTACTACAGTTGGGTAAGTTATCGTGTAAAGCAATCTGAATTCATGTTGAACATTTTAAATTTCCTCAATGTTTTCGGAAGACTTTGTTATTTCCCCCCAACTTGACACGTCTTTTTAAAATACAAGAATCACTCTTGCTGTGATTGTCCAGCCTCATCAGTTTTCACTTGAAAAGAAATAACAGATAATATAATTTAAGAGAATGATGTGTCATTTAAAAAAAAATATGCAAAAAGAGTACGATAATTTTGTAAATCATCTACTTGCAAATATCAATGGCTCACTCATCATGCAACCATTTTCTACAATTATGCAGATATGGTGATCGTTGTCCAATATCTACGTTAGGACGTGTGTTTGGAATTTTCTGGACGCTTATGGGATTGGTATCATTATCAATTCTCTTAGGTGCGTTTTCCACGTCGTTGACAACGTCTACTGTAAGCAATGATGTTGTTCTTTATGGCACAAAGGTAATATAACTTTAGTTATTGTAAAATAATGGTGATTTTTATTTGATACTTGTAAACGAGAAATTCTTTCACATTTATTCGTTCATCCGTTCATCTGTTCATCCATCCATCCATCCCATTCATGCATCTTACATATCCCATCCATCCATCCAATCCATCCAATCCATCCAATCCATCCAATCCGTCCAATCCGTCCAATCCGTCCAATCCGTCCAATCCGTCCAATCCGTCCAATCCGTCCAATCCGTCCAATCCGTCCAATCCGTCCAATCCGTCCAATCCGTCCAATCCGTCCAATCCGTCCAATCCGTCCAATCCGTCCAATCCGTCCAATCCGTCCAATCCGTCCAATCCGTCCAATCCGTCCAATCCGTCCAATCCGTCCAATCCGTCCAATCCGTCCAATCCGTCCAATCCGTCCAATCCGTCCAATCCGTCCAATCCGTCCAATCCGTCCAATCCGTCCAATCCGTCCAATCCGTCCAATCCGTCCAATCCGTCCAATCCGTCCAATCCGTCCAATCCGTCCAATCCGTCCAATCCGTCCAATCCGTCCAATCCGTCCAATCCGTCCAATCCGTCCAATCCGTCCAATCCGTCCAATCCGTCCAATCCGTCCAATCCGTCCAATCCGTCCAATCCGTCCAATCCGTCCAATCCGTCCAATCCGTCCAATCCGTCCAATCCGTCCAATCCGTCCAATCCGTCCAATCCGTCCAATCCGTCCAATCCGTCCAATCCGTCCAATCCGTCCAATCCGTCCAATCCGTCCAATCCGTCCAATCCGTCCAATCCGTCCAATCCGTCCAATCCGTCCAATCCGTCCAATCCGTCCAATCCGTCCAATCCATCCAATCCGATACTACTGGAGACTTTAATTGATTTATTCCTTTTGTCGTACAGGTAGCTGTGGTGGAAAATTCAACTGAATATCACGTAGCATTGCTTAAGAACGCGATAATTAGCAAAGGTTTGTAAAGAAACAAAAATCTTGTTATATATTTCTTTACTGTACCACTTTAATTCCTGCCTTTGAATAAGGGACTGAAATAATTATATCCAATTGAAAATATCCTTCTAGACAATCGTTACCAGACTGTGGACGATATCCATGCCGCTCTTATGACTGCTAACGTCAGAGGTGCTTTGATTGACACCTACGTAGCTGCTGACCAAAAAGATCGTTTGTTTGATAAATATATTAGAGTGAAAAAGCTGTTAGACAAGAAGATCGGCTACGGTGTTGTACTTTCTGGAGATGCTAAAGTCGTACAAAAGCGATGTAATGATTTTATGAGAAGAAATGTTGAAGAGATTTCCAAGGTTATACAAAACAACACAAGCACTCTAGAGGTAGGAGTTTGAAAATGCATGGTCTAAATTGTCTTCCGGGTCGCAAAATATACAAAGTAATACAGTCGAACCTCGAATTAACGGCCACCTTCCAATAACGGCCGCCTCTACCCTACGGCCAGGGAATTTTGTCCCGATTACCAATGAGTTCATACATATACTGTAAGTGAAACCTTTCCACAACGGCCACCTCTCTACAACATTCAGTGGTTGTTGTGTAGAGATTCGACTTTATTAGTATCATATAGTAATAATAATAATGAGTAACATAACCTGCTGAACATAAAGTGTACACAAATGTTCCAGCCTTCAACAGAACAAGAAGCTGTTGAGAAAAGCAGTGGCCTGTTTGACAGCGAGTCTCCTTTATTCAAGATTGC
This sequence comes from Anthopleura xanthogrammica, assembly GCA_964019055.1. Lineage (NCBI taxonomy): Eukaryota > Metazoa > Cnidaria > Anthozoa > Actiniaria > Actiniidae > Anthopleura > Anthopleura xanthogrammica. The sequence continues at coordinate 498,806 of OZ025211.1, forward strand.
AATTCAGTGTACATCAGCAGGATTACTCATTGCTGTGATTTGTGGTCTCATATGGGAACTAATAAGGTGGCTACACTACCGAGGTAATTGATGTTATTGTTGGTCATGTTGGTGTTTGTGGGTTGTAAATCCATGTCCAAGTAACAATAGAACGACAATACAAGTCAATACAATAAATACAATAAAGAACAATACACTACAATACAATACAGGTATTGTATTCCACTTGGACATGGATTTATAACCTGTTTGTGTGTGTTTCCTTAATTTTGTATTAATGTTCGACGTATTTGTGTGATTGTTTTGGTCTTTGATTTTGTCAGTTTTGTGTTCTTACAAGTGTTTTCGTGTTCGTGTTTTTTATTTAAATTTTAAAAGTCTTAACTTTTAATTATTATTTTTTATTTCTATTTCTATTTCTATTTTTATTGCTGCTTTTATTTATTTATTTTTTAAATTTATTTCACGTAGTAAAAGTAACCTCAGAGCATTCAAGTGCACTGCAAGTCAGCAGAACAAAAACTGAAATGGCTGCCCTAGTGGACGAGTTCTACAAAGGTTTCACTGCCAAAATCATAACCCTAAAAACTAAACATCAAAAAGAACGAGTGAAACTAATCAAAATGAAGAGAAAGATAAAGAAAAATGTTGAAAATATTGAGCTTCGTGACATCAAGAAAAAAGTATGGTTTAGCTCTTAAAATGCGAATTTCCTTCTTGCTGTGATGTTCCATACTTCAGGGAGCAACTTCTTTCGGACTAAGTTAAGGAGGGTGTTCAACAGAGAATTCTTTTTGCACAAATTTCACAACAGTAAGGAAAAAGTACAACCAGCTCAACTGGCTTCAAGAACAAACATTTCCCGCCAAAAGTTTCAACGTGTAATAACCAGTGTATCCATAAGCATTTATAAACAACGGAAGGAAACCGTCGAGGGTTTCTCTATGCATCGAAGAGAATATCTAACATAAATTGGGATATAAATAGATTCTAACCAAAATTTATGGTAATAATGAGGGGGTGGGGGGGGGGGGGGGTAAAAATCGACTTTTTAAATTTCCTTTTGTTGAACAATGAAAGTCGTATAGAAAATATCCTCGATAATAGGATCGCATTGATTGTTTATCACTAATGCATGGAAAGTACAAGCACAAATTAGTTAACGGAAACAAACACTAAAAAATCATTGTAGCATGATAATTTCTTAAAGCTGTGAAATTCCTCTTACCAATACCAACATGAAAGAATAAAAAAACATCAAATTAAACCTAAAAGTTGCTTTTCATTTTTGGCCAGCTCCAACTTAAACAGTTTGATTCTCAGCCACTTGGTCCTTTCGAATAAAATCACAAAACATGAAATTTAGTCTAAAATTATTCAACAAATTTAAGTCTTGACTAGTGAGCTCTAAACTTACGTTTTAAATAATGTTTCTCCAAACCTTTTTTGTGTGGTCTTTTTTGTTCTTTTCTAAACGTACGCGATATACCTCGTCTCTGGCTTCATCGTAGAGTCTGTGGTCGATAGTGAACCTCCAATAAACGTATCGCTGGCCGTGTTTACGAAGGATTTCTGAAAACATAAACGATCCTTCATGAACGTTTTGACCGAATCAAAACCAAAAAAGACAAAATGATGGTCTTACCTCAAAATCAGTGGTGGTTAACTCAAAAAGCCGACCGAAAGCAATTACCATTAAAGGATATTGAATCCCGTGCGTATTTAAGAATATTTCCCAATCCCAATTGCTTATGGAGATGATGTCTGCAATTCAAGTTTTTCAAGGTTTCCGTACGAAAATCTTTGGACTTGAAAATCCATTCTCAAACTCTTGTCTTTATATACACTCTTAATTTGCATAACACAAAAGATCTGGATTCGGACAAAGACAACCGAACAATGTTTTTCGCTCGATCACCGGTTTTGGACAACTTATTCCTGCCGTTCCAAACCCAAACTTCTGAGTATGATAATCTTAGACGATCCTTTTCCGTCATTTCGAAGAACAATCCAAATAAGCTATGACGTCGCGGTCTTGTGAACCAATCAGATCGATTTAGGGGTTATGGTTTAGGACGTCACTTCCTGCGGTAGTACGGACTAATCGGATTGACTTTCGGTTCGCCGACATGCAAATGAGTTTCACCGCAATAGACATTTATTTGAAATAGCGAACATGATGCATTGCGGTATAGCCTCGGTTCAAACATCTTTTGTTCACCATGCCTTATATGGTGTTGTTTGTACCCAAGCTAGACAACAATGCATCTTGTTTATCAAACTCAGAAAAGGCCTATTGCACCGCAAACACCGACGCTTTTCCATGCTTGAATCACTAGTTTTTATCTACTGATTACTGGGCGAGGAAAACCGGAAAACCCATGCAGAGGAAAACCCTGCAATGGAGAGGAAAATCAAGCAACTTTACACACACACACACGACACTCAGACATACATAGGCTCTCACCATGGGCTATTACTTACTGGCGATTGATGTCCTTATAATTTGCAAACTGCTCCATAACCCATGGCCAACGTTGCTTATCGCCTTCATTTCCACAGAGTAGTTCGTGTAAGGCTTTAGAAATTTCAAGTCATGTGAAGCGGATGAAGCGGGTCGAACATAGAAGTGGCGAGTTGAAAACTGATTGATAAACCTTATGGCATAACACGTGATCTGACCCACGTCATCAGTCGGTTTAGGTGCGATCCAACTAAGTGTTATGGAACTCACGCTTGCAGTACCGCTGAAAGTTGGCGAAAAGACGAAAATAATCATACTTTAACATTCATCACTTTTGTGTTTTATAAGATAAATTTAAATTTGAAAAAAGGCCGAAACGTCCAAGAAAGGAAGAATAAAAATATAGAAAGGGAAAAAATACTGATGTTAAAGTGAGAAAGGTAACAAATAGACAACAAAAAAAGAAAAAAAAAACTCATCAAGAAAGGAAAGAAGAATAATTTAAAATACGATCATGGCATTTGAACATCTTATTTATGGTTTCTTACTTAGATTCACTGTCACTTTCACCGATGCCTCATCCATTCCTCCACTTGGCACGTAGCTAGGATACGTTGCTCTACACGTGTAGAACGTGTTACAGACCACAGCTCGTGTGTTGGGATATTGTCTTGTACAGTTGTACTTAGACACCACGTCTTCAGCAGAGATAAACTGTACTTGTAGTGTTGATAGTGTTGCACCGTTGATCTTTGTTCCATTGTTTATAAACCAATGTATGATGATAAGGCAATTCAATTAGAACATATGTCAGCTAAAATATATATTTTCACGCCACACCTCGCTAATATACAAAACGGAGCAAAAGAAAAAAATAAAATAAAAATGAAAATGAAAACAAAAAAGGACAAAAAATACAAACAAAAGACCAAACAAAAAACCAAACAAACAAGAAATATGACCGGCGAAGAACTAGGGCAAATTTCAAGATAACCGTTAATTAACGGCTACTGAAATATCATATTGTAAAAAGGTCTGCTAAATCGTATACAATAGACCCCTTGCACCACGTCGGAATGTAGCTCAATTTGGAGGGCAAAACAAAAGAATTTGAAACTCCTGAAAATTGGAAATTATTGTTTTGCCCTCCAAATTGAACTGCATTCCGACGTGCTCCAAGGGGTCTATTTCAATGTTGCATCGTTATGCGCATTGGTGATGCGCAGTGCAAAATTACAGAAATCGAATTACCTTAATGTTCTGGATATTCCTTTGATGCTTGGAAGGATGAAGTCATTTCAAATTATTTTTGGAGCAACGACTGCAATATAAATCACAGAAAATATGTTAGTAATTGAATTTCATTATTCCTATTAGATAAAGGAATACGTTTTCCGCATGACTTACAGATATCACATCCATAGAGATCAATTCGTAGACAATAACGGCCACCTGAGTTGTGGGTCTGAGGAATAATTCTGACATAACGTGCTGCTATTGGATGACGTAACCAGTTGACCTTGACGCTATTCTTATTGGTATTGCCATCTAGATTCTATAAGGAGACAGGGAATACACAAGTTATATAATAATATCTATTTGTGGATTGTTTTTGTCAATATTTGAGCATTAAATCATATATAATGTGAGGAAAATTGAAAACAGTCATTAGAAGAAATATTCGAAATCTATGTTAGTGTTTTAGACGTGATTCTCAGATCCAAGTGCTGTGAACTATGGCGAGGTGTAATGGCTCATACTACATTAAATATTCATAATTTCATATTGGATTGGTCAATACATGAATAATAACACGTCAGTGAAAATACAACACGCAGGATTAATCATCTTAAATTAAACTAGATGCTCATGTGCCAGAGAATAATAAAGGCTAAACACATTAAAGAAAAGATGATGCACAACTGTACATGAGGGCGAGAATTCCGCAGTGGGTCGTGATTTTCAAACGCCTCAATTCAAATGCATTCATTTGAATCAGCATGGCCGAGGCTTCGGTAGGTTCGGAGCAGAGCAAAAAGTATTTAATACTACACAGTACAAAAATCGGTTGGGTGTTCGTATCTTCGAAGATTGGAAACTTCAAAAGTATAACAAGTCACAACAAGATGAAACGGATCCTTTACTATTCGACTTATCCTTGGTTCAATCATTGAATACGCCTTTATTTGAAATGACCAAAGAAATTTTGAATTTCTAGCTCATCAAATTCATTCAAGAATTATCAGACAAGAATGGATACTTTTCAGAAGACGATGTACCAGATAGTATACTGTTTGAAGAGATACCTGGAAAGTAATGGCAGAGCCGATTGGAATCCACTGGAATCGAATAACATTCCGTGAGTAAATTGTCCAAAAGAATATTAGAGTGCAAATAATATAACCGTGAAATAGTTAGCTAGCTAACTAATGACTAATTATGTCCTAAGTTCTGCCTAAATTTGATTAGTGGAGAAATAAGCGAGCCGTGACGGGTCTTGCACGTGCAAGCATGTTTAATTAGTCAAATGATCACCGCTACGCTGCGGTTTCGTAATGCGGAATAAAAAAAACAACCGTGATAATTTGAACAAACTTTTATTCCACATTAATCTATCAGTATTACAATTCAAATAGTTGTATCTGCCCCTTGATTTATTGACCTGTGTCTTCATTTTTAACTCATTAAACATCAGAAACACATTCTTTTGTGCACTGAGTCGTTGATCTAGAAAAAGCCCGTGCTCCTGTCATGCCTCGCTGATTTCCTGTCTTGCCTAACTAAGCACTAACTATCTCCTATTTCTTGCTATCTATTTCACGGTTATATTATTTGCACTCTATATTTTTAATACAGTGAAACAAGAGGGAGACCAGATTTTTTTATCATGCAAGTGGTGTGGGCATTGAAGCATAGGATCATAGTGGGGTAATACAAAGACAGAATATCTAGAACTCGTTTTCATATCGTATTTAGAACTGATTTGCGTATCGTATTTAGAACTGATTTGCGTATCGTATTTAGAACTGATTTGCGTATCGTATTCAGAACTGATTTGCGTATGGTATTCAGAACTGTTTAGTGTGCGTATCGTATTTAGAACTGATTTGCGTATCGTATTTAGAACTGATTTGCGTATCGTATTTAGAACTGATTTGCGTATCGTATTTAGAACTGATTTGCGTATCGTATTTAGAACTGATTTAGGTATCGTATTTAGAACTGATTTGCGTATCGTATTTAGAACTGATTTGCGTATCGTATTCAGAACTGATTAGTGTGCGTATCGTATTTAGAACTGATTTGCGTATCGTATTTAGAACTGATTTGCGTATCGTATTTAGAACTGATTAGTGTGCGTATCGTATTTAGAACTGATTTGCGTATCGTATTCAGAACTGATTAGTGTGCGTATCGTATTCAGAACTGATTAGTGTGCGTATCGTATTCAGAACTGATTAGTGTGCGTATCGTATTTAGAACTGATTTGCGTATCGTATTCAGAACTGATTAGTGTGCGTATCGTATTCAGAACTGATTTGCGTATCGTATTCAGAACTGTTTAGTGTGCGTATCGTATTTTGAACTGATTTGCGTATCGTATTTAGAACTGATTTGCGTATCGTATTTAGAACTGATTTGCGTATCGTATTTAGAACTGATTTGCGTATCGTATTTAGAACTGATGTGCGTATCGTATTTAGAACTGATGTGCGTATCGTATTCAGAACTGATTAGTGTGCGTATCGTATTTAGAACTGATTTGCGTATCGTATTCAGAACTGATTAGTGTGCGTATCGTATTCAGAACTGATTAGTGTGCGTATCGTATTCAGAACTGATTAGTGTGCGTATCGTATTCAGAACTGATTAGTGTGCGTATCGTATTTAGAACTGATTTGCGTATCGTATTCAGAACTGATTAGTGTGCGTATCGTATTCAGAACTGATTTGCGTATCGTATTCAGAACTGTTTAGTGTGCGTATCGTATTTTGAACTGATTTGCGTATCGTATTTAGAACTGATTTGCGTATCGTATTTAGAACTGATTTGCGTATCGTATTTAGAACTGATTTGCGTATCGTATTTAGAACTGATTTGCGTATCGTATTTAGAACTGATGTGCGTATCGTATTTAGAACTGATGTGCGTATCGTATTCAGAACTGATTAGTGTGCGTATCGTATTTAGAACTGATTTGCGTATCGTATTTAGAACTGATTTGCGTATCGTATTTAGAAATGATTTGCGTATCGTATTTAGAACTGATTTGCGTATCGTATTTAGAACTGATTTGCGTATCGTATTTAGAACTGATTTGCGTATCGTATTCAGAACTGATTAGTGTGCGTATCGTATTCAGAACTGATTAGTGTGCGTATCGTATTCAGAACTGATTAGTGTGCGTATCGTATTCAGAACTGATTAGTGTGCGTATCGTATTTAGAACTGATTTGCGTATCGTATTCAGAACTGATTAGTGTGCGTATCGTATTTAGAACTGATTTGCGTATCGTATTCAGAACTGTTTAGTGTGCGTATCGTATTTTGAACTGATTTGCGTATCGTATTTAGAACTGATTTGCGTATCGTATTTAGAACTGATTTGCGTATCGTATTTAGAACTGATTTGCGTATCGTATTTAGAACTGATTTGCGTATCGTATTTAGAACTGATGTGCGTATCGTATTTAGAACTGATGTGCGTATCGTATTTAGAACTGATTTGCGTATCGTATTTAGAACTGATTTGCGTATCGTATTTAGAACTGATGTGCGTATCGTATTTAGAACTGATGTGCGTATCGTATTCAGAACTGATTAGTGTGCGTATCGTATTTAGAACTGATTTGCGTATCGTATTCAGAACTGATTAGTGTGCGTATCGTATTCAGAACTGTTTAGTGTGCGTATCGTATTTAGAAATGATTTGCGTATCGTATTTAGAACTGATTTGCGTATCGTATTTAGAACTGATTTGCGTATCGTATTTAGAACTGATTTGCGTATCGTATTCAGAACTGATTAGTGTGCGTATCGTATTCAGAACTGATTAGTGTGCGTATCGTATTCAGAACTGATTAGTGTGCGTATCGTATTCAGAACTGATTAGTGTGCGTATCGTATTTAGAACTGATTTGCGTATCGTATTCAGAACTGATTAGTGTGCGTATCGTATTTAGAACTGATTTGCGTATCGTATTCAGAACTGTTTAGTGTGCGTATCGTATTTTGAACTGATTTGCGTATCGTATTTAGAACTGATTTGCGTATCGTATTTAGAACTGATTTGCGTATCGTATTTAGAACTGATTTGCGTATCGTATTTAGAACTGATTTGCGTATCGTATTTAGAACTGATGTGCGTATCGTATTTAGAACTGATGTGCGTATCGTATTCAGAACTGATTAGTGTGCGTATCGTATTCAGAACTGATTAGTGTGCGTATCGTATTCAGAACTGTTTAGTGTGCGTATCGTATTTAGAAATGATTTGCGTATCGTATTTAGAACTGATTTGCGTATCGTATTTAGAACTGATTTGCGTATCGTATTTAGAACTGATTTGCGTATCGTATTCAGAACTGATTAGTGTGCGTATCGTATTTAGAACTGATTTGCGTATCGTATTCAGAACTGATTAGTGTGCGTATCGTATTTAGAACTGATTTGCGTATCGTATTCAGAACTGATTAGTGTGCGTATCGTATTTAGAACTGATTTGCGTATCGTATTCAGAACTGATTAGTGTGCGTATCGTATTTAGAACTGATTTGCGTATCGTATTTAGAACTGATTAGTGTGCGTATCGTATTTAGAACTGATTTGCGTATCGTATTCAGAACTGATTTGCGTATCGTATTCAGAACTGATTAGTGTGCGTATCGTATTTAGAACTGATTTGCGTATCGTATTCAGAACTGATTAGTGTGCGTATCGTATTCAGAACTGATTAGTGTGCGTATCGTATTCAGAACTGTTTAGTGTGCGTATCGTATTTAGAACTGATTAGTGTGCGTATCGTATTTAGAACTGATTTGCGTATCGTAGAATTCATTAACATTGGTTGCAAGTACAGTATGCAAATGAGTTCTAGATATTCTGCCTTTGTTTTACCCCACTATTCCCTATGCTTCAATTCCCAAACCACTTGTATGATTCAAAATCTGTTCTCCCTACAGTTTACTTTATAGACCAGTTTCACTTTATGGACAGCCGTCGTTAGTCAATGCATTATGAATATTTAATGTAGTATGAGAAGTGGCTAGTAATAGTAAGAGTATCAATGAACGTGTTGATACTCGACTTGAATGACTAAATACACTCTATGATCAGTCTATTACCTTATCAGCCTGGTCTTCTTTGCATTCTTTCCAATGTGTGTTATCAAAACTGTAGCTAACTTTGTACGATGTCAACATGCATTCAAAACTGGGCTACCTTGTGTTGCAATACCTGTCACAGTCCTGACCTTTCCAAGGTCAACCTTGTGTCCGCACCAAGATGAGCTATTGTACAGACGTCCATGTGGAGCATCATATGCAATGTTATTATAAGTCCAGAAAGGAGATGACGTCAACTGTGAGTCTGGTATTTGTGAATTCTCTAAACCAAGCGACGAGGTGCAACCTTGAACAAAATGGACAAAACGTTATACATTTTGCAAAATCTTATGACAAGCGATGATGCACAAGATTTCTTACCTAATGGAAGTCTTTTGAAATCCACTCTAAGAGTTTTGTAACTATTGTAGGCAGTTGGAATAACACGGACAAACTTGGATCTGAATGGGTTTGCTATTGTATTGGTAACCACCGTAGACCTGTCAGTGTTGCCGTCTAACTGTAGAGTAGAAAGCAAAATTCCTATCATGGTACGAAAACAAACGTCCATAGCGGTGGGAAGCACAGTTCAGAACTTAATACACCTTTCTTCGCGTAATTAATTTATACAGTCAATGTCATTAATGTTGTCCACCAAAAAAGACATTTCGACCAAAAGTAATGTCACATGATACCTTAATCACTCGCTCTAAATGCTCGATACCAGTAATCTTTGTATAAGTAGAGTTAATAAACAATTATTGTATGAGGTTGAGCATAGGCTGTGGCAGATAAAACGGCCGAGGTCTTGATATTTACGATATCATGCGAAAACCGAATTCAATAATTGTTTTATCATACATTTTGTTAACTAAGAATAAAGATTTAATTCTGCTTTCGAAAAAATAGCAAACGTATTTCCATTTCCATTGTGACCTTTGAACTCGACATGATAAATGTATTATCTGTAGGTAAAACCTAGAGATAATACATTTATCATGTCGAGTTCACACGATATCAGGAATTGGCTGAGGGCTCTCGGCCAATCAGAAGCGAGATAGTCAGTAAAATGTATAATAATTTATAAAACCACTATCAGGGATTCGCTGAATGCTCTCGGCCAATGAAAGACGAGAAAGTAAATTGAGTTGAAGTTAAAGATGATGACAATGACGACAACGTTGATGATGATCGGGTGGTTTGTTTATGCGTTCGTTCGTTCGTTCGTTCGTTCGTTCGTTCGTTCGTTCGTTCGTTCGTTCGTTCGTTCGTTCGTTCGTTCGTTCGTTCGTTCGTTCGTTCGTTCGTTCGTTCGTTCGTTCGTTCGTTCGTTCGTTCGTTCGTTCGTTCGTTCGTTCGTTCGTTCGTTCGTTCGTTCGTTCGTTCGTTCGTTCGTTCGTTCGTTCGTTCGTTCGTTCGTTCGTTCGTTCGTTCGTTCGTTCGTTCGTTCGTTCGTTCGTTCGTTCGTTCGTTCGTTCGTTCGTTCGTTCATTTTCTCTGGGTTTTCCGGATTTCCTCCATCCGCAAAGGTTCAACTTCTAAGTTCTAATGTTCGATCTAGAAGGGCAATTGTGAAATTTTGTTCTTCTTTTTTTTTTTTACTGACCAATAAGTGTAAGCATTAAACAGTTTAAAGAAAGAATTAATTTAAATTTCAAATGTTTATACTTTAATCTAATTATATATAAGTATAAAATTAAATAAACATTTCGTCTGTATGGATTTTTGCCAATAAGGAGCCTCCGGCTCTTTTTCTAGAAGATTCTAATCAAGAGTACCTAGACAATTTTCTCTAACATTAAATTAGTAAAACCGAAATTCATCTTCCAATCTTTGCTGGAAATGAGTTTATACTAACCCTTGGTCCAGAGATTATTTATTCTATCTCCGGCGTTTACTTTTTTGACGGGAAAACCTCCAGAACCAAAATAGAACCTCTGGATATCAGGGTACCTTTCTTCGAGAAAAAAAAAAAAAATACTTTCTGCAGGAAGACTAGAGTGGTTTTCATAAACCCGTGAAACAAAGTGTACTAATTAAAGGGTAATAGTCTAGAAAACACAATAGAAAACAAAAGAATTAGAGATAAGTTTTGCTAAATATGCTAAGTGTATTTCACGGGTTTATGAAAACCACTCTAACATTGAAATAAATAAAGAACCAAAATTCATTTGTTTGGTCAAGTTCTGAATTGGTTTCCTTCAAATCTATAAATTCTACCAAATGGCTTAGGTTTTTCTAAAATCTATTGTCATTTAGTATTCTTTAGTATTTAATATTCGTTGCATTAACAGCTTGAACAGAGGGTTAAGGAACCAGAAAGAAAAAATTAAAAAAATTAAATTTAAAAAACAACTTCTTCTCTTGGCGTCCATCAGTCTGTCTCTGCTACTTTCTATTGTTCTCAGTGGGTCCCTGTTAAAATAAGAGCTATTCAGTCAATTCCATTCATTTAGAGACTATGACTTTTTCGCATATGAATAGCTGAAGTGACGTAAGAAAAACGTCAGTGACTTTACCGATTCGCATAAAGAAAGAAAAAGAAAAAAGGTGCTTCCATGTCTACGACGTTCTATTTGAGTGTATCGCAACCTTGCTTAACTTTTAAGGCTTAAAGTCGATCCCAAAAAAAGATAGCATGTTGCTCACAATTGGTTATCAACTGGGGGTTGTGTTGGCAAGTTTTACATGGTTAAAGGGTATGTCAATGTCCTATACATTTATAAGTTAATATACATTAAAGCTAATTCTGAATTCGTAAATTCCTGCTTTCTCCCTGGATTCTCTGAACTAAAAAAAACAAAAACAAAAAAAACAAAACACGGAAAATAAGTCGACAAAAAATAATAAGTAAATTTTCGTTTCCTGTTCTTGGAATATCCTTCCTCGATTCTTGGATGTCCAACATTTATTCTTGTTGCCAATGACGTTTGATTGTTTCCAGAGATAACAAGTATCAAGTAGGACAACTGTTATCGACTCAATATTTATTCACGCCCGTATTGACAACGTTTTCAGAAGTAGTCTAGAACTTTTTCACCAGTAAATCTTTAATTTGCGTGCTTAAGAGTTGATCTCAAATGATATTTCAATTCAAAGTAAAATTATATATATCATTTTTTTTGTTTTTGTTTTTAGAGTGCTAAAATTGTTGACACTTTTTGAATAAAACACCCAAATAGTTTTCAAAAAATTAATGATGTTTTAAAAAATACTAAAAATTAGGATATATAGCGACCACAAATGAAAATATTTTATCCTCTACTGTAAAAATTTAATCTCAAAAACTTAGCCTGGTTTGTAATATACGTGTGTATGCATCAAATTCATTTTGTTTAAGCAATAGTTACTATGATGTTCTTGAAAGCCTAATGAGTAATTTTAGTTAGGATCTTTGCAGTTGATCAGATCTTTGTAGACTTTGTAAACTGTTTATTCTCCAACAAAAACGGCACAAAACACATATGTATATAAGTTTCAAAATAGTCAAAGCTCAAAGTCAAAGGATTTGGTATGCAATTGTATGGCGATTCTCCTATAAGTTTGATCGAGAGAGAGCCGCCAATATACACCCGTATTATCGGCTCAGAATTACCACGCGATAGAAAAACCGCGATACAAAACTTATTGCAATTTTGATACGCCAACGGCCAATACGGAATATATTTTAATAATAATAATAATAATAATAATAATAATAATAATAATAATAATAATAATACTTTATTTCTTAAAAACGCATTTCAAAAACTCAATGCTTTTTACAAATTTTCTCCCAACTAGCCTCCAATATAAACACGTATTGGCGGATCGAAATCGCAATAAATTATAAATATTGAGAATATCAATAATGCTACTCGGAGTATACATACATAATACATACAGACAGGTGAACTTAGGAAGGCAGACGTTTTTGCATATGCATATGATTTCGACAATTCATATATTTTTATTCATTAAAATAAGACGTCTAAGACTGTCTGTGTATTTTTTCATTTTGTTCAGATGTACCCTTACATTGTTTTCTTCTTCTTGCAGTTATGGTTTTAGAAAGGTCTTATACCGTAATAAGATAGTATGATTCGTGACAAATTCAAGTATATAACTGTATAAATATTAATGTTACGTTATAATGTATGTTTTAAAAAAAGTATTGGACCAGTCCTGCTACAACACATATATATTGAAGTGTATGAAATTATAACATCAAACTTGCAACAACACAGTTGTCTTGAAGCTGAGTTCATAGTTTCTCAATTCGTAGCTGAAGATAAACCGGTAACAAAAGAAAAGGCCTAGGCAAATTGTGCCCAAAAAAAGATGATATGAAAGTTGCATTTTTACGTGATCAATATAAGAATAAAACGTCTGCCGCGCCAACAGACGATTCAACTTGCAAAAAAAAAACCCTGTTTTTTAACACTGCGTTTTAACTTCATATTAAGTTTTCAAGCGGGTTGAAAAAATAAAAAATCCATAATATTATCCATTCAAAATTAGGTATATTGTCTGTACAATGAGCAATTAGAACAAGCTGGTCTTGTCCTTGTATCGGCGGCACTTCAAAGCAGAACTTTCAATATAATTTACGAGGGACACGTTATGCTATTTTGAGAAGTGCTATTTTTCGTTAATCATGGTATCTTTTCAGAGACTAAAATCAACGCAAATTTGTACCTCTTGTAGTATAGCTACCGCTGTGGAACCGCTGTACATATTAATGAACATAAAATTGTTCATCAAGCCATTTTTTCTCCATTCAAGCAAGGAATACCTAAAACTTAGCATGGTGCCTCCTTTAGTTGACTATGAAAAACATCAACAAAAATATGTTTGGATTTGAATAATTATAACATACATTAACCTATAATAATCATCAAATGGAGAGATGACACAGCTAGAGGAAAAATGCATTAAGGAATAGTTACCATAGCAATATTACTCGGAAAACATTAGTACAACTAAGAGGTGCCTTCCTGATTATGCTTACAACAAGCTGCCAAATTACTCATCTTGTATTATTATCTACAAATAAGGTCGAATATTTAGAGCGTTTATTAATGTTTCTAATTCTTCTTCGTCTGAGTCTTCTTGTTCTTCTTCATGTCCTTGTCCTTGTCCTTGTCCTTGTCCTTGTCCTTGTCCTTGTCCTTGTCCTTGTCCTTGTCCTTGTCCTTGTCCTTGTCCTTGTCCTTGTCCTGCTTCTGCTTTTACTTCTTTTATTTCTGGCTGTCTTCTCATCTGCAAGCATGCTGACATACATAAGGCAGGATAGACAAAGTTTGGCGTATGCTAAAAAATGTGATTAGTCGCAAAAGTCTTCGTACTAGTACAAAACAATATTAATTTGAGATCTGCATGAATACATTTTTTTTACAAAATGAAAAATGTAAAACTAATTCTTTAAATTTACTTCTATTTTATGGTAATTCACAGAGTCACGATTTCTCTTTTTTGTATATTCGTTTAAAACTAGCATTTGATTTTTTGTACTAATGAAACTTTAGTATCAATTTTACACGCTCAAATATATTGGAAAACATGTTGAAATGCAGGCTTGTATAAACGTTAGTGTCCATATATAATCATAACTCACAGCCGAATTCGAAGTGTGTATTCTTACAAACTGACACATTATATTGTTCTATTGCCAGTTTTATGAAGTATCAATTTTGTGGCAAAATGTCAAAACAGGTGCTAGAGGGATTCAGCCTTGGGCAAATACATAGAAATCATCTCCATTGGGGAATGAAATCTCAGTTCTTTCAGACTGACGCTTTAGTTTGTTCTATTGCTAGTATTTTGATTAGGTTTTATTCCAGTCTTGGCAAAAACAGCATCAGTTTTCATTCTCAGGAACATTGCCGAAACATGTCTAAGTCAGTTTTAAACTCACAAAGTTGTCGTTATATTATATTTATCAAGATATTAACTAAGCTTCTGCTCTCAAGACATTGTTTTGTTCGGCAGCTTTCTTATGCGTCTATCTTCAACACAAATTCTCTCCTTTGAAGAATGGGAACTCTTGGCAAAGAAACACGAAAAAAAATTAAAATGAAAGAATGAAAAACAAAGAAAGGAAGCAAGAAAGATATCAAATTTATTTTGTGTTTAACTGATAAACCAACTATGGGATGCGTTTAATAGGAAAGAAAACAAGGATGTTTCCCTGATTCGCTGTCACTTTCCGGCGCCAATGAATTTGCGTACTTCTCTTTTGTAGGTACTTTTTGTAACAGCTACGAAATTGCCATTAAACTATAAGCTTAGTAGATTTTATGGTAAAAAAGCTGAAATGCAGTACATAAAAACTGTGTTTTACAACTGCCACACCCGCTAACTCCTCTGTCAAGCGGTGTTCAGCGGTCTTAACTTGTATTTCTTACATTCCCCCCATAGTAATAGAATGCGGCCAGGAATGCAGCGATGGTCATCATGAGACACTGACAGGCACAGTGTTGTCTTCATATTCTCAAATTTCGTTTAAATGCAACCGTTTCGACAAAAACAGATGGTAGGTACAACCATGCTAAACAATCTTTTATTGAATCCTTGAAAAAAACTTCTGGGTTGATCTACTTCAGGGCATGGCTATAACTCACAGATCAAACCCTGAAACAACCTCTAGGTTGATCTAAGTCAGGGCACGGGCAACTCACAGATCAAACCCTGAAACAACCTCTGGGCTGATCCAAGTCAGGGCATGGCTAACTCACAGATCGAACCCTGAAACAACCTCTGGGCTGATCTAAGTCAGGGACGGCTAACTCACTGAGCAAACTCTGAAACAACCTCTAGGCTGATCTAAGTCAGAGCATGGCTAACTCACTGAGCAAACCCTGAAACAACCTGTAGGCTGATCTAAGTCAGGACACGGCTAACTCACCAAGCAAACCCTGAAATAACCTCTAGGCTGATCTAAGTCAGGGCACGGCTAACTCACCGAGCAAACCCTGAAACAACCCCTAGGCTGATCTAAGTCAGGCCATAGCTAACTCACCGAGCAAACTCCGAAACAACCTCTAGGCTGATCTTAGTCAG
>OZ025211.1:519634-544634 GCA_964019055.1 Anthopleura xanthogrammica
CACGTAGTTCTATCCGTGCCACCAAACAACCCTGAATTAATCGTGTACAGCTCTACAAGAATCGGTCTGGTGTGGGACGCCATCAAAGACAACCAGGCTAATGGTATACTGCTCGGGTATAACGTGTCTTTGACATGGCATGACAAGATTGATAACCAGGTGAAGACGATTTATAGAACTATTCAACCAACTGGCGGCTCACCCATGCTCTTACTGGACGATCTAGAGAGCCATACAAAGTACACTTTTAAAGTTTGTGGGTTTACTTCGAAAGGCTGTGGACCCTGGAGCAAAGAAATGACTAAAAGCACCATTTCCGACGGTATGTTGAACTGAATATGTCATTTCAGCTTTTATTGATGTGTCATTCTAGTCATAATAAAAACCAAGCACTGAATTTGCTCACCCCCTACAAAACATATTCAGAGCCATTTAGTTTTGACGAAAGAGCTTGTTGAAAATGGAAATAATTGATAATCTTGATGTCATGCTTGTCAATGCTTGTCATCAATGTCAACTTCATCATCAATATATTTTACATCCTCCCATCCCCTTATTACCATACATGCAATTTCCATGATCCATTATCAAACGTTTGTGAAACGTCAATCTGATGCTCTGAAACAGTTATGATATCCATTAGGATAAAGTTCATGATGCTTTTTACGTAAAGGAAACTGAGCTCCCGGAGGGGGTACTCCGGGTCGTTTCATACGGGGATGCTCCGCCCGGACTCTCGACCCCTTACCCTTTGATATACCAAATTTCAGCAAAAAGGTACCCCTTTTATACACTTTTTTGCCTGAAAAGGTACCCCTTTCATATACTTTTGAAGAAAAGCTACCCCTTTTTATACCAAAATTCACAAATTCCCACCCCTTTTCTATACCTGCGGCCTGAAAAACGTACCCCTTTCGGGCGGAGCATCCCCGTATAGTCAATTATACTCCCTCCCCCGGGACTGTGCTTTGACCATCTTAACTGCTAGTCATTTTTATTTTTTGAGCTTGGTTTGTGTTATGACCTTTTTTGCACCTTTAAAAATTGCGTTATTCAAATTATTTGTTTTCTGCTTACTATTTAGTTCCTAGTCAACCTCCAAGTAACATCACTTATACAAACCTCACATCAACGTCTTCTGCAACAATCCACTGGAGTCCAATTCCTTCCGGCCACCTCAACGGCGTTCTGCAAGGTTACCATGTAATCTACAAACTGGTAACACAATCAGAATTAGAAGTGGAGGATGGAACTACAACTACATTATTTCTTGATCCCAAGAATCGTTCTTTGGAACTGAGTGATTTAGAAGCTCATGCCATTTACAAAGTAGAGATCGCTGGTATTAATGACGCTGGATTAGGAGTAGCAGAGACTGTGTATGTTGGTAAGTCACCAACTCAATAATGGGAAATGTCAATGTGCTAAATTTTCTATCGAGTTTTCTCATTTTGCCTATTTGAGATACCAAGAAAATGTTGATGACTTTGGAAATGGAGAGAAATGTTCACTTAAATTTTTCCAAATTAATAATCTTATCATTACTTTATAAACTGTTTTTTTCTCTACAAAAAGGTGCAAAATTGTATAATATTCATATAATTTTTCGTCGTTTTAATAGTCCAATATTTATATTTTAACCAGAAACTTGTCGGTGTCCAAAGACTCTCTACACAAACTTCTGGGCCTATCCACCCTACTTGACCCATAACACCAGCACTGATGTCATTGATGGGATCTTTCCCAGCATCGTCACTCAAATGTTAACTTGGGCTTGTGGTGTTTGTATCAACGGCCATGGAGATACGATACTAAATATGACGTCTAATGGGAGAGGTATGACGTCACTAAAGGACAGTGTTGTTGGGGTAATAAGAGACATTGAGGATGTTCCACAAGTCAGTTTTCCAATCTATGGAAACAAGGACATCAAAGAGTACAAAGGATCACACCAATATGTGCACGTAGTGGACTCCCCTGGAATAGCATTTATAACAGCCAAAGAGCCGCCTAAACCGTTTGCTGTGTCAAAAGTCATCATAGGTTCTTTACCTCTCATTGGTCTTGCCATGTGCATGACTTATATTGCTGGATTTGTTGTTTGGCTATTGGTAAGAATGCGATTCCTCTTAACCATCATTTTTGTACGATGTTTTCAGGACTGGCAGTCAGCGGATCTCATTGTTGCTGTTTGTTCTTTAGCGGTTCCTGGTAATTCATTTTGCAGTTCATCATTTTACTTTTGTAATCAATACTATTAATAGACTGCTGGGCCACGTTCTGGTTTGGCTTAAGGATTAGAGGGAGTGTACTTATTTTCTCTTATCCATTGCTACCGGAATTTCTTTTCCTTCTTTTACCATGGTTTACCTCTACTTTCCAGTCTAATACAGTGAGGTAAAGCCAGCACTCCCACTTAAAAAAAAACAAAAAACAAAAAAAAAACGCTTGCTAAAATCAAATGTATCGTATTTAATCCTTAAATTGACTAGTATTATTTTCAAATAACCTTTAGGAATCAAGGCAAAATGAGCAATTTCCAATGCCATTTACCAAAGGAATAAGGGAAGGATTTTGGTGGTCCTTCATTACCATTACTACACTTGGGTAAGTTATCTATTTTAAAATTGAACAAAAAGGTCCATGCTGACAAAAAAGTAAAAGACGTTACCTAAGACGCGTTGCACACAACACGATATTTAATAATATAGCGATATATTTCTCATAAAGTCACAACAGGAAAGAT
This sequence comes from Anthopleura xanthogrammica, assembly GCA_964019055.1. Taxonomy (NCBI): domain Eukaryota; kingdom Metazoa; phylum Cnidaria; class Anthozoa; order Actiniaria; family Actiniidae; genus Anthopleura; species Anthopleura xanthogrammica. Next base: position 522,381 of record OZ025211.1, read on the forward strand.
TCAATATATCTGCCACCATTATCCGGTCAACTCTGATACACACTTGTTATGCGATCACTGTATGTTTATATGGCTTTCGTGGTTTGCACTCTGCAACTCGCTTCTTCGATGGCGAAACGTAACATTACCCTTTATGTAGTATATGCCGTCCTTTTCCACAAAACTGATTTGAATGTTTTTTGTTTGTTCATAGTTATGGTGATCGCCACCCAATTACAGTAATTGGTCGTTTATTTGCAATTTTGTGGACCCTTTCTGGCTTGGTGATTATTTCAATTCTTATTGGTGGATTCACAACATCACTGACAACAGTTACAATGAGTGGTGACATCATAGTTTATGGAACTAAGGTAACTTCGTAACTTTTTAGTTTTGTTACGATTTTGGGTCTAGTTACAGTTCAACACCTTGAACGAACACTCTGGCGGGTCTATGTGATTATCATAGTCAATGTAGGCTATGAATCACCTACTAATAAAGTTGCAGCATTTTTCTCAACCCTTTTTTTTTTTTTTTTTTACACAGATAACTGTTATCGAGAACTCAACTGAACATCACGTAGGAATACTGAAGAATGCAATGATCAAAAAAAGTACGCAAACTTATAATTTTGACGAAACAAACTTTTTTTACTAAAAATATAAATAGATTTTTAAATGGACGAAGATTTGGATGAAGAACGATATTCGTTTATATATCTTATGAAATTACATTTAACACTTCACCCCCCCCCCCCCCCCCGGATAGAAGCGCGATATTTGGCGATGCACCAATTTCGTGCTGTGCAGACAACCATATGAAATGTACTTTACTGCTTTTAAAAAAAAAGCTTAATAGCTTTGCCTAATTGAATGTAATTTTTACATTTCTAGAATATCTTTGCAACAATGTAACTTGTATTAAAGAAACGTTGGACAAAGATGTTGTAAGAGGTGCTTTAATTGATACCTATGTTGCCGCTGACCAAAAAGATCGTCTGTTTAATGAGAATATTACTGTTACGAAGCTGCTGGACAAGAATATCGGCTACGGTGTTGTACTGTCTGGAGAGGCCAAAGTAGTACGAAAGAGATGTAATGATTTTATGAAACGAAATGTTGAGGAGATTTCCAAGGTTATACAAAACTACACAAGCACTTTAAAGGTAAGGACTTCATCGGGCGATCACTTCGGCTGTGTACCTCGTCATTATCTCGTTGCTGTCAAAATCACGCAAAAGAAGTGAGAATGATGATTTGGATTGGTTGAAATCATGACATAATACAACAGGACCGCTTGGCTTGCACTTCAATCCATCTATCATTCCCCTGAGTTAATATATAAATGTTCAAACGCTAGGGCGAGGGTTTGCATTGAAATTTAATGGAAACCCGAGCCCGTGCGTTTGAAGTTGTTTAAAAACTAACCAAACCCTATATTTATTGTTTCAATGTAAAAATTCTGGAAATAGGAACTCAAATAATCGGATTTAATTTATATCAAGTATTTATATTTGCATCAAATTAACGTCGAAGAATAGCTGTGCTGAGATAAAGCTTCTTAAAATTCCATTATCGTAAACGATTTAGTGGTAAGTGAATGGACTGTAAGATGCGAAGGGTTGAGCGTTCGATGCTCGGTAGGGTCAATTTGCAAGTTTTTATTTGCGTTTTTTTAAAGGTTAGAATAGTCAATTCCTTAAGTTTTAAGACTTTAAGACTTCTAGTGTGTGTCTAAAATCTCAAATAAATGTGCAATGAATTTCAAAATTTCAAAACTCTCAAATGTGTGTATATGACTAGCTTGGCAAAAAAACCTAATACAGGTCTTGAATTCAAAATTAAGAACCTGTCCCGGATGTTCAAGAACCTACATTAAACAATGGAAATAGGGTGTGGTTAGTTCTTAAATCTGCTTAATGGTAAAATTAATCACAGCCTTACCAATACGCAAAGATATTAACTCAAGGAAATAAAAGGTGGATTTAAGTGCACGTCAAGTGGGCTTGTTGTATTGTGTCATGATTTTAATTCGTTTTATCTTTTTATAGCCGTCTTCAGGAAGTAGACAGGTGGAAAAAAGCACTGGTTTATTTGACAGCGAATCTCCCACTTTTAAAACGGCACTGAAATGGCCATTATGGGGATTGATCATTGCTGTGATTTGTGGACTACTGTGGCAGTTAATGTGGCGAATACATCAAAGAAAAGGTATTTTGCTCCTATTAATGTTTATTAGTCGAATTGAGCACTTTTGGTTAAAGGCATCAAACTTGAGCTCGATGATAGCGTAAGAAAAACCGATTGATTTCAGCTATCCCATAACCTCGATTTCATTTAGGGGAAGAAAATTTGGTACTCAGGGGGAGGGGCAGGAAAAAACATGCTACAATTTTATAAATTTTATTATATCTAATCAAATTAGCACTAAACTTACCAGAATTACATTTCTTAAAAAATATCATATACTTTAAGCTTTGGATATAAAGTAAAGTTAACTGTAAAGATGTTAAAGAATGAAGACCTAGCAATTACAGTAGTTTTTATTCATTTATTTTTAATTTTTTTATTTATCTTTTATTAAACCCAGTAGGGATAAAGTCACAATCTTCTTCCCAACTATCAAGAATTAAAAACGAAACCAAGCAATTAGTCAACATATTTTACGAAGATTTCAGTACAAGAATTAAAAGCCTTCGAGCTAAACACAAGCATCAAAGACAACACCTAATCCATATGAGAAAAAATGTTAAAAAACCTGAAATAATTCAACTTCGTAGTTTAAAACAACAACAAACTTAATATGTTTTTGATAAATAATTTATAAAATGATTTGACGCCGTACTCTGATTGGACTGAAAACTTGGTGCTGTTTTTTAGCCGCACTTGTATATTTTGTGATGATATTGTAAAAAAAATTGACAAAAGCCATGCATGAGAAAAAATGTATTGAAATTGAAAATTTTAAGGCCCATTTACACAAGCAACTTTGTCGCGCGACTTGAGCGGTGATTTTATGGCGATTTTATGGCGATTTTACGGCGATAGATCGCAGCTACGTCGCCGCCAATTCAAACATGATCCAAACTGAGTGCAGCTCGCTGCGATTTGGGTCGCGATAAAATTGCCATTGAAATCGCCGCTCAAGTCGCGCAATAAATTTGCTAGTGTAAACGGTCCTTTAAGAATATTGTATAAAATGGAATTGCATGCCTTATATCATCGCCTGAAATTCCGAACGGACATGCGTACGGTGGCTCTGAAGTGCTATCAAGAAGTGCTACTTTTTGTCTACTATTGCCACTTACGATGCGCCTTACGTTGCCACTTAGTACGTTGCGCCTTACGTTGCCACTTAGTACGTTGCGCCTTAGGTTGCCACTTAGTGCGTTGCGCCTTAGGTAGCGCTTTACGTTGCCACTTAGCTACCAATAGCATTGCGGGCTCAAGTTAAATTCTTCTGCATGTGGTGAAAACACAGGTAGCCCAAGCGTAGAGTTTATTGGGTGTGAAGATTAAAATTTTATATGGTTTAAAAATATGCTTGAAGGATGACTTAAATTGGCATATTATTTTAAATACCATCTCTACAAATGTTATTTGGTAGTTGAGAAACATTTTGGCAATGAAATGTTATGGCCAATTTGTGTTTTTGAATGGTTTTAATGAGCCGTTTGAACGATTTGCCTCGTGCGCTCTCCCTATGTATATATTGAGGGAACGTGTGCAACAGCGCCTCCTAAATTTAACACCGACTCCTGAATTCAGATCCATGTCTCCGAAATAACAAACCTATTGGAAAATTTAGCCCTAGACATCGGTTTTTCAATGAATTTCCTTTAAATTTATATTCCGGTGAAGTAGGGTATCATTCTCGGTAAAACTAATTTTTTTTTGTCTTAGAATGTAATGCCATATTTTTTATTACTGAGTCGGCTCAAAAGTCAAACATATATATATATATATATATATATATATATATATATATATATATATATATATATATATATATATATATATATATATATATATATATATATATATATGAACACCAGTATCGATAAATGTATGGCTGTTACTGCATGCGTGCGTTAAGTTTCAATGATTTTTTTTGGTGTCCTTTATTTTAGTATTCATTCATTGCACTCATTGCACTCATTCATTCATTGATATGTATTATCGTTTGTTATAGGAAACGTAATTGTACACGTATAACGAGAGAAACCGATACGCGTTCAAAATGTAAAATCAATAAATGTTAGCAGCCACAATGGCTCTTATTGCTAGCTTTCATGTGACGTCATCAAAAACTCAAAACCTAAACTATACATCGCATAATGACATTTCTTAAATATGTTTTAGAAATCAGTGATTCAAGTCACAGGAAGTTTCGAGTCATTTTAATATTTGGTTCCCGAGTTATGAAGGTTGAATTTGTGTCACGCAATACCGTCACGTGTATCTGAAGAACGATGAAAATCATAAATAATTTACCTAGGTGAAAGATTTTGCCTTGTGTACGTTTATAAACTCTATTTCAAGTGTATTTGAGTGGAATTTAATCGAAAATATTAAATATTCTATCATTTTCAGCCGTCGAAGTTTCGTCCGCCATCAGGTTGGTGCACCAGAGTGGAACACCAATATGGCCGCTCCATACATTTTTACCAAAAATTGCGTCATGTTTGCTCGCCTATAATTCCACAACCAAATGACCTACAGCCTTGAAACTTGACCAGTATATGTAGTTTTGACCGCTTTACAAGATTATCAAACTCTTATTTTATGATAATGCGAATTTATGCTTTTGAAAATGATGATGACGTAGGTGAAAGCCAGCAATATGAAATATTGTTTTGTTTTTCGTAGCGTACATTTAGCACGTAGTAATGATCCATTTATTGTTTTTATGTAAGGCAACACTAGTTCAGTTGAGGATGAACGATGAAGTTGGGTAAGAAATACAAAGATGGTAAACATCCATTATCTAAAACCTGAAATGAAAATACAGGGAATTTGTCTCTCAGAAATTCATTGAATTATGTTCTTTCATAAATGGCAAAATAAGGAGAAAAAAAAAAAAAAAAAAAAAAACAGTCGAAAGACAGAGCAGAAAGAACAAACCAGAATGCTAAACACAACGGAAAAGAATATTTTTTTTAGATACAGATCAAATCGTACAAAATTGCTGAATAAAGTCTTCACTCTTGCCTTTGGATCATTTACATGATTTTCGAGGAATACATACCCCAGCCTTATTATACGAACAATAAACTCAATCTAAAGCTATTTTTAGAGTATTCATGTTGGGGTAAAAAGAATATTCTTTCATAATTACCAAGGATGGAAACTTATATTAAATGGTGATATTAAACCTTAATATGATGCTCTAAGGGTTTACGTAATGAGCTCGAGTTAATTGCAACGTCTCATTTTAAGCATTACAATGAATGAAAGTTTAAAAAGAAATGAAGGTTTGATTTAAGGAATTCTATTGATTGTTTTTTTTAATAGTCAAAAACATTATATCATAATAATTGATTATTTTTCAGTTACAAAGTTACCATCTTGTAGGTTCTAGCATCACCTTTTTTCCCTAATGTTTTGGGATCTTCATCGAATTTCTACAAAAAAAAATTAGAGGTTTTTTAATAAAATAAATTCGTTTTTCACTTCAGTGGCATCTCAAAGATTTGTCAAAAACTTGAAAAAGAGAATGTTTAAGAAAAGTTTGTGATATTTTCCCTTTTGGCGTCTTTGATCATGCCTCCTTTTTTTACTAATATTCATATCTTGTCTTCGGTTTTGTTTTGTCATAAGTACTATAATTAGTCTATTCCATTTATTAAGAGACATTAGCCATTGTTGATGTTAGAAAATCGTCAATTAAACTACATAGCTAAAAACAAACACAGACGCGAGCTCCCTTTACCGTCTGACGTCTAATACCGTTCAATTTAACCGATTTTATCTTTACGATAACTTGTCCAAACTCTTAGGAAACTAATTTCGGGAATTTCGATAGGGACAGCATGTCAACCATTGGCTGGATGCTGCCAATTTTCTTGGCAAGTTTAGCGTCGATCAAAGGTAAGTTGAAATGCGAAAAAATTATCTAATATAATAAGTATAATTTCGCATCTCCTATTACTGAATTCTCTCAACTTGTTAGTTAGCAACTGAAGCATTGCATTTGAAATGTAATAACACGACTCTAGAAAAAACTACTGGCGCAAATGAGTTTAAAATATAAGATTTTTAATGTGCTGAAAGTGCATGTTAGTTCTTGGTGTTAGGACGCGATGATTCTTCGATACTACACGGAAATGTACCTTTGTCGGAGTTTTTTTAGTAACTTCTTTATTATCTTGCTTTTTAATTAATTTTTTTTTACAAGTGAGACACTATCTTAGACAGAACTCTTGGAAACTGTAGCTTTTAATCAAAACAATATTAAAATACAAATAAGCCACAGGGCTGTCTTAGTGCGATAGCTATAAGTGTTTATAGTGTTTCTATACGAAAATGTTGTGATATCCCAACAAGTATTAACAGCCATGCAGTCCCCCCAAATCCCCTCTGATAAACTGCAGTGATTGGACTCTAAACAAGAGATGTGTCTGCTGTTAGACTTGTATATTAAAATAAGTAAACAAAAATACAGGCTTCGGTAAATAACCATTTTATTTTTAAAATCAACGGATTATTCTTACAACTTGCCAACATATCTCTTTTTACAAAATGCAAAAGGCATTGCTGATCACGACAATATAATGCTTTACTCCAGCTTCGACTTCTCTGTTACAGCTCAGGCTGGTTTAACCTCGACTTTGTGTAGAATATCTATGTGTTCCAGTAAAGGTCCGTGGAATTTTATAGTGTAAGAATTGCGGCTGAAGTTGCGCGATCTATATTTCTATATTTCAGTTATCGTTGGCAGTTGTGCGGCCGGCCCCCCCTAAAATTTTCGGATCGAGCCTTTTTTCCTTTGATTATGATGTCAATGCCAATGGCGTATGGAGGCTGACACGTACCCCCCAATTTTTGGTCATTAGTTTTTATTCTAGGTGCTCCCCCCCCCCCCCCCCCCAGATCCTGGGTCCTCGCTACGCCACTGTAGGGTTGACCTCGATTTTTAAAGATATGTAGAATATTCATGTGTTCGAGTGAAGGCCCATAGCATTATACAGTTTCTGAGTTGTTTAGACTGCGCATACTTTATTTTATCGTTAGCAGTTATGAATAGGTGAATGATTGTGATGGTGTTATCGCAAAATGCAACAGTGCAGGACCAGTAAAACGGATACTTGATGAAAATTGACATTTGTTCTATTTTTTCAACTTCGACATTATTTTAAAAGTTTTTTTATAAACCTCTTCTTATAATGATAATCATAATCTTCTTGGCAACATGATGTTTTGAATGTATCATCTTTATTTATTCTTCTGTTAATTGTTATATATCCTTCCAAGCTTTTCATTATTTTAAAATGTAATTATTATTGATGACGAAGAAGAATTTCAATAGGCAATGTGCATCAAAGCTCTCAAACTGAAACATCAGTTTATCCACGTGCACTGGAAGTCCGCACAACAAAAAGGGAAATGGCTACCCTAGTGGACGAGTTCTACAAAAATTTCAGCTCCAAAATCATAACCCTAAAAATAAAACATCGAAAAGAACGAGTGAAACTTATCAAAATGAAGAGAAAGATAAAGAAAAATGTTGAAAATAATGAGGTTTGTGAAATCAAGAAAAAAGCATGTTGAGCTCTTGAAAAATCTACTTCTACTTTTCAGCTACTACCACTATTACCACTAACACAACTACCACTGCAACTACCACAACTTATCATAATAATTATAATCTGTGCGAGCAAATAAAGATTTTTTTGTTAACTTTGACTTGCATGGGAACTACATCTTTTAAAGAACTGTTCTGAATATTTTTTTTTTCACTTTGATGATGATGTCAGTTTCGACATCGAAACGTCAGACTTTCTCATTGCTAGTTTTTTTCTGTCAAGGAGGCTAGAAAGGGTTTTTGAACTTGCATATAGACTAACAAAAATGACCCTGAAAAACTTTATATGGCTGATATATGACCGTAAGCTTACCCAGAAGACGAAAGACCATAAAGTAAAGGTTGGAATAAGAAGAAAAATATGACACATTGCTATGACAACGATAGAACACTTAAAATGTGTGCAAATTTTTTTCATTTAAAAAATCATAACTCAAAAACCGAACGGTGAAAATCGTTTAAAATTGGCATGTTTGAACTTCATCATCCAATCTTTGATTAGACTGAAAAAGAAAAAATTATGTAATGAGAAATTCTCAAAATTCGATGAAGTTTATTTAAGGACGTTCCCATTACAGAATTTTTTTATTTTTTCTTAGCACTTACGAACTATTAAATAAAAACCACATGCAAAGTTTTAAAAAAAATTACCTTCCAGTTTTTGAGTTATCTTAGTTTAAGTATGAGGTTTTTAGGACAAAATTTTCCTATTTCCATTTCAAGTGATTCAGTGCTACGTCATTTAAGAGCGCGCGCGCTCGTTCAAGAAAAACCATTTCGAGCCTCCTTAAAACGTATACGTACGTCTAAATCTCACTGGCAGCCAGTGAAGATCGGCCAGGACAAAGTACACCAGTTTCTCATTCGATGCAAACCGCTGTTTTGAAGACCACAAACTCATTTGATCAGGCTTAGCCTCGCTTATAAGTTAGCTATTCAACGACATCATTAAAAGTCCGTGAATTTCAAAACATTAGTATTGTTCAACTTGCACATTCTTTACATTACAGTTGGCTTTATCAAATCATTAGCAACAGCCAACTGTAATGTAAAGAATGCGTAAACTAAATTATAATAACTATACTAATTATAATAATAATGATGATAAATAATGGTAATTGAGCTGAGTGAAGTGCAATTTGGTCTGAAAATCAAACGGGTGATTACAAAATTGTACGATTGTGTAGCGAGAGTGCAATTTTTTAATCACAAGTTTGATTTCAGGCAAAAATTTCACGACATAATGTTAAATTACCACTTCATTATATCCTTTTTGAAATCTGCTGTAGTAAGACTCGCAATAAAAGAAAGCTTCATAATCTAGCAAGGTTTTTATTACCCTTAGTCCGCTTGCAACTACTTTACAACAAACCGGAAGTGAGAAATGTTATATCATAAATATTCATAACTAATGATCACGTGACATTACATAATACTACCGTCACGTCAGCGTCACGTGGTAACTCTTCAAAACAGTGCAATTTCAAGCTCTAAATGGTGCAATTCGTGAATAAATCTCACTGCTGAGAGCCAATCAGATTGAACGATTGGCTAGTGATTTCAAAATGGATATAATTATGATAATAATCATAATAATCATAATAATCATAACAATAACAATATTCAAAATCGTAATAGTATGGTAATTATAATAATTTACAATAATTATCATAATATCGATAATCAGTAATAATGATTATAATAATAATAATGATAATAATAATAATAATAGTAAGGATAATAATAATAATGATGATAATAATAATAATAATAATGTCATTTCATCTGTCAGTACGGAAATTAAGAAAGTTGCTTAGAAATTAGGCCATATTTCCGCAATCTTCTGTAAAAAGTCAAGTCAGACAAAAGTTGAAATAAACCAGATGATAATAATAATAAAAATAATGATGATAATAATAATAATAATAATAATAATAATATATCTGAATTTAGTGTTATATAGTGTTGTAATAATTATACATGTGTACACTGAGTTCGTTGGTTCGTTGGTTCGTTGGTTCGTTGGTTCGTTGGTTCGTTGGTTCGTTGGTTCGTTGGTTCGTTGGTTCGTTGGTTCGTTGGTTCGTTGGTTCGTTGGTTCGTTGGTTCGTTGGTTCGTTGGTTCGTTGGTTCGTTGGTTCGTTGGTTCGTTGGTTCGTTGGTTCGTTGGTTCGTTGGTTCGTTGGTTCGTTGGTTCGTTGGTTCGTTGGTTCGTTGGTTCGTTGGTTCGTTGGTTCGTTGGTTCGTTGGTTCGTTGGTTCGTTGGTTCGTTGGTTCGTTGGTTCGTTGGTTCGTTGGTTCGTTGGTTCGTTGGTTCGTTGGTTCGTTGGTTCGTTGGTTCGTTGGTTCGTTGGTTCGTTGGTTCGTTGGTTCGTTGGTTCGTTGGTTCGTTGGTTCGTTGGTTCGTTGGTTCGTTGGTTCGTTGGTTCGTTGGTTCGTTGGTTCGTTGGTTCGTTGGTTCGTTGGTTCGTTGGTTCGTTGGTTCGTTGGTTCGTTGGTTCGTTGGTTCGTTGGTTCGTTGGTTCGTTGGTTCGTTGGTTCGTTGGTTCGTTGGTTCGTTGGTTCGTTGGTTCGTTGGTTCGTTGGTTCGTTGGTTCGTTGGTTCGTTGGTTCGTTGGTTCGTTGGTTCGTTGGTTCGTTGGTTCGTTGGTTCGTTGGTTCGTTGGTTCGTTGGTTCGTTGGTTCGTTGGTTCGTTGGTTCGTTGGTTCGTTGGTTCGTTGGTTCGTTGGTTCGTTGGTTCAGTCGTTTTCTCTGGTTCGTTGGTTCGTTGGTTCGTTGGTTCGTTGGTTCGTTGGTTCGTTGGTTCGTTGGTTCGTTGGTTCGTTGGTTCGTTGGTTCGTTGGTTCGTTGGTTCGTTGGTTCGTTGGTTCGTTGGTTCGTTGGTTCGTTGGTTCGTTGGTTCGTTGGTTCGTTGGTTCGTTGGTTCGTTGGTTCGTTGGTTCGTTGGTTCGTTGGTTCGTTGGTTCGTTGGTTCGTTGGTTCGTTGGTTCGTTGGTTCGTTGGTTCGTTGGTTCGTTGGTTCGTTGGTTCGTTGGTTCGTTGGTTCGTTGGTTCGTTGGTTCGTTGGTTCGTTGGTTCGTTGGTTCGTTGGTTCGTTGGTTCGTTGGTTCGTTGGTTCGTTGGTTCGTTGGTTCGTTGGTTCGTTGGTTCAGTCGTTTTCTCTGGTTCGTTGGTTCGTTGGTTCGTTGGTTCGTTGGTTCGTTGGTTCGTTGGTTCGTTGGTTCGTTGGTTCGTTGGTTCGTTGGTTCGTTGGTTCGTTGGTTCGTTGGTTCGTTGGTTCGTTGGTTCGTTGGTTCGTTGGTTCGTTGGTTCGTTGGTTCGTTGGTTCGTTGGTTCGTTGGTTCGTTGGTTCGTTGGTTCGTTGGTTCGTTGGTTCGTTGGTTCGTTGGTTCGTTGGTTCGTTGGTTCGTTGGTTCGTTGGTTCGTTGGTTCGTTGGTTCGTTGGTTCGTTGGTTCGTTGGTTCGTTGGTTCGTTGGTTCGTTGGTTCGTTGGTTCGTTGGTTCGTTGGTTCGTTGGTTCGTTGGTTCGTTGGTTCGTTGGTTCGTTGGTTCGTTGGTTCAGTCGTTTTCTCTGGGTTTTCCGGATTTCCTCCTTCCGCAAAAATTCACCTTGTAAATTCTTATGTTCGATCTAGAATGGCAATTGTGAAATTTTCTCTTCTTCTTTCTTTTTTCCTGACCAATAAGTGTAAGCATTAAATATTTTTAAAGTAAGAATTAATTCAAATTTTAAATGTTAATACTTTAATTTAATTTAATTTAATAAAATTAAATAAACATTTCGTCTGAATGAATTTTTGCCAATGAGAAGCCTCTGGCTCTTTTTCTAGAAGATTCTAATCAAGAGTACCAAGAAAATGTTCTCTAATATTAAATTAGTAAAACCGAAATTCAACTTCCAATCTTTGCTGGAAATGAGTTTATACTAACCCTGGGATCCAGAGATTATTTATTCTACCTCCGGCGTTTACTATTTTGACGGGAAAACCACCAAGAAGCGAAATAGAACCTCTGGATATCAGGGTACCTTTCTTCGAGAAAGAAATAATAAATACTTTCTGCAGGAAGACTAGAGTGGTTTTCATAAAGCCGTGAAACAAAGCTACTAATTAGAGTGCAATAGTCAGATAAATACAATAGAAAACAAAAGAATTAGCAAGAAGTAGTGATAAATATGCTAATAAAAGTGTATTTTACGGGTTTATGAAAACCACTCCGGCTAACATTGAAATAAATTAAGAAGCACAATTAATGTGTATGGTAAAGTTGTGAATTAGTTTCCTTTTTTTCTAAAATATTTTGTAATTTAGTATTCCTTAGTATTTAATATGTGTTGCATTAACAGCTTGAACAGAGGGTTAAGGAACCAGAAATTAAAAATTAAAATATTTCAAATCAAATTGGCGTCTATCAGTCTGTCTCTGCTACTTTCTATTGTTCACAGTGGGTCCCTGTTAAAATAAGAGCTATTCAGTCAATTCCATTCATTTAGAGACTATGACTTTTTCGCATATGAATAGCTGAAGTGACGTAAGAAAAACGTCAGTGACTTTACCGATTCGCATAAAGAAAGAAAAAGAAAAAAAATTTGCTAGGCGCTCTCATTTTCTCAGGTCTAAGACGTTCTATTTTAGTGTATCGCAACCTTGATCCCAAATAAAGATAGCATGATGCTCACAATTGGTTATCAACTGTGGATTGTGTTGGCAAGTTTTACATTGTTAAAAGGTATGTCAATGTCCTATACATTTATAAGTTAATATACATTAAAGCTAATTCTGAATTCGTAAATTCCTACTTTCTCCCTGGATTCTCTGAACTAAAAAAAAAAACACGAAAAAGAAGACAAAAACTCATAAGTCAATTTTCGTTTCCGGTTCTTGGATCGTCCTTTCTCGATTTTTGGATTTCCAACATTTATTCTTGTTGATGTTTGATGACTTTCAGAAATAACAAGTATCAAGTAGGAGAACTATAGATATCGTGTCAATATTTATTCATGCCTGTATTGAAAACATTTTCAGAAGTAAGCTAGAACGTTTTTAACAGTAAATCTTTGCTTACGAGTTGATCTTATGGTCAAATTATATTTCAATTAAATTAAAATTATATAAGAATATTTGTTGTTTTTAGAGTTCTAAAATTGATGACACTTTTTGAATAAAACACAAAAAGAGTTTTCAAATAATTTGAATGTTTAAAAAATACCAAAATTAGGATATCTAGCCAACACAAATGAAAATATTTTATATCCTATAGTGTAAAAAATTAATCTCAAAAACTTAGCCTGGTTTGTAATATACGTGTGTGTGCATCGAATTCATTTTATTCAAGCAATGGTTACTATGATGTTCTTGAAAGCCTAATGAGTAATTTCAGATCTTTGCAGTTGATCTGATCTTTTTTAAAATAGTCAAAGCTCCTTGGATTTGGTATACATTTATATTGAGAATATCAATAATGCTACTCGGAGTATACATACATACAGACAGGTGAACTTAGGAAGGCAGACGTTTTTGCATATGTATATGATTTCGACAATTCATATATTTTTATTCACTGTCCGTGTATTTTTTCAGTTTGTTCAGATGTACCCTTACATTGTTTTTTCTTCTTCTTGCAGTTATGGTTTTAGAAAGGTTTTATACCGTAATAAGATAGCATGATTCGTGACAAATTCAAATATAGAAATAGTTATGTTATAATGTATGTTTTTATAAAAGTATTGGACCTGTGCTACAACACTTATGAAATTATAACATCTAACTTGCAACAACACAGTTGTCTTGAAGCTGAGTTCATAGTTTCTCAATCCGTAGCTAAAGATAACCTGGTAAAAAAAAAGGCAAATTGTGCCAAAAAAAAAAAGATATGAAAGTTGCATTTTTACCTGATCATTATAAGAATAAAATATCTGCCACAGACGATTCAACTCAGCAAAACAAAAAACTTTTTAACTTTTTGCTTTTTAACACTGCGTTTATTATTATTATTATTATTATTACATTTATTATTTATAATGCGCAAGTTCCGTGCAAATAGGATCAAATGCGCAATTATTAAGTAGTTTAGCTGGTTGAAAAAATAAAATTAGGTATATTGTCTGTGCAATTATTAATTAGAACAAGCTGATCTTGTCCTTGTATCGGCGGCACTTCAAAGCAGAACTTTCAATATAATTTACGAGGGACACGTTATGCTATTTTGAGAAGTGCTATTTTCGTTAATGTATCTTTTCAAAGACTGAAATCAACACATAAGTATACGTCTTGTAGTATAGCTACGAAGAGTAAGAAAGATATTCCGATTAAGGAATTTCTCATATTAAAGTTAGAATTGAAATGGGCAAAAAATTTTTATATTACCATGGTTTTACTATTTTGAATAAATTAAATTTTGTTAAATGTTATTTGTGCATATGTAATGAGGCTATTTAAGGAGGCTCCCTAGAGTTTACAGGTATTTGGAGCTATAAGAGAAATCCTTTTATAGCAAAAGCATATCTGCATATCGATGTCTGATAGACCAACCATATTAAAGATTATGAGTTTAGGATTTGTTTGTGGTAGTAATGATCACGTACAATGTTACCATAGCAACGCTGCATCTGTCATAAAAAGGCCTATTTTTAACATTAAAAAAATAATAACTCGAATTTTCCATGGTCAATATTCTTCTAAATACATAATATAAAACCCCGTTGGGTTTTTTATAATATAACTGCGGCTTAAAAAAATCTTGACATCAGAACGTGAGATATTGAGAAATTTCGATTTTCCTGGATTAAAAAAAAATCTGATGTCAGGATTTCAGTAGCATTTTGTCAGTTGTCTTTTTACAACATTGTGAAAAAACTGTATACGTTTGGGAACATTTCACCAGGTAATTTTGAGTTAATTTCATTTTGAAAATTAGCGTACGCAAAATAAAAATTCTTCAAGTTTAGTAGTTGCGCATGCGCAAGCATGCTCATTGCATTCTGAATAAATGAACTGTTTTGAACGTACAAGTTTGTTAAAGTCGTATAAAAATCACTAAACACAAGGGTAGATTTCACGGAGCTTTATTTGCTGCTGCTTCTGTTGCTGGTTTGAAATGATTGATAATTCTGGACAAAATGCGAGTAGCTTTTGTGACTCTTGGTGCTTTGCCTCTGGACGTCGATGGAGGAAGAGTAAACTCTAGGGAGCCTCCTTAACATGTTTGCGATCGATTCGCAACTGTTTTTTTTTTTTTGCGATTTTCCAACAAAAAATGAAGTTAAACATATATGTATATATATCCAAAATTGTCAAAATGTTTGGAAACGAGTGTACATATATATACACACTTCTTCTTCTTCTTCTTCTTCTTCTTCTTCTTCTTCTTCCTCTTCTTTTACTTCTTCTTTTCTTCTTGCATTTGCAACAGCTCCACCGGTGTTAAAGAGTTTCTGCAGCTATCTTATGTGTCTATCTTCCATAGAAATCTTCTCCTTAATTGTGGAATGGAAACTTCACATGAATGAACGGAAAAAAATATGAAAAGAGGCAAGAAAGATATAAACGTTATTTTGCGATATCTTAACTGATATCTTAAGCGATATCTTAACTGATATAGGTAACAAAAAAGGGTGTTTCCTTGATTCGCTGTTACTTTCCGGTGCTAATGAACTCGTGTACTTCTCTTTCTTAATGTAACAGTTGAATGAGTAGATTTGATAGTAAAAAAGCCAAAGTGCAGTACATAAAAACTGTGTTTTATAACTGCCACACCCGCTAACTCCTCTGTCAAGCGGTGTTCAACGGTCTTAAATTCAACTTTCTTACATTTTATCCAATAGTTATAGAATGCAGCGACAAATGCAGGGATGATCGTCATGTGAATCTGACGGGCACAATGTTGTCTCAACCTTCTCAAATTTCGTTTAACTGCAGCCATTTCCAAGAAGACGAATGGTAGGTGCAGCCATGCTTTAAAAATAAGATTTTTTAAATTTCGAGCACGGGTGGCGTAGCGGTTTGATCGCTCGCCTCTCACCAATGCGACCTGGCCGGTTCGAGTCCAGCTTTGCTCGTTGTCGTATGTGAGTCGATTTGTTCGTTGGTTCTCTCCTGTCCTTCGAGGGGTTTCCTCCGGGTCCTCCGGTTTTCTTCCCTTCATAAAAATCAACTCCTAAATTCTAATTCGATCTTTGGGCTTTCACCTAGTATGGATCTTAGTGTTCTGTTTGATTCAGTGTCCTACGCTGTGATTTAATAGCCAAAGTAAATATATTTTTTTTACTAAACCCTGAAATGACCTCTGGGCTGATCTAAGTGAGGGCATGGCTAACTCAGATCGAACCCTGAAACAATCTCTATAGGCTGATCTAAGTCATTCAGGGCACGGCTAACTTACAGTTCAAACCCCTTTAAAAAAAAAAACCTTTGAGCTGATCTAAGGCAACTCACATTTTCGAATTGCAATTTACGAGTTAGGGTTTGTGGTGGAGAAAACGAAAAACCCGGAGACAATTCCTCGATTTCAATTAAGGGAAAGATCTAACAACTCTACTCACATGCGATTGCGAGTCCAGGAATCGAACACAAGTCCCCAGAGTCGAAGAGCGGGTGCACTACCGCTGTGCCACCCTTACAGTATTTTAATACTCAAAAGTAAACCACGTCAATAGCTTAACATGATTGTTATTATGCACCATCATTTATATGAAACCTAACATAATCAATTGTTACTGAATCGATACCATAAAATATGGTAATGAACAAAAATTATTTTGATAACTAACAAGAACTTCTTATCGGTTTAGGTATGCATTACTTGATGATGATGGTGCCAGATATGACATGATGAGCACTCCTGCATCTGGTTTAGCGAATGACCTTGCTCTATGGTTAATTAACCCTCTTCCAAATAACATAGAGGTTAATAAAAATAAAAAAATAGATGCACACATATTACGTAACGCACCTTCTCAAACGAAAGTTAAAATTATCAGGTGCTCTGGCGGATATTTCATCTACAAGTTCAAACAAGCTTTAGGAGGCAATACTTGCGAAAATGAACCATGGACTGTCTATGCTACAAAAGGTTAGTACAGCTAATTTCGAGTTTGGTCGATCTTTGTTCACACAAGTCCGTGATGCTAAATATAGGCTTGGACACATGGTGCATCAGGTTGCGTGCAGCATTATACTCAACCACGAATTGCGCCGTGTAACAAACTTGCTTGTGAACACGATCTACCAACGTCTTCGACTGCAAAACGACTGGCATTAATTTAGAGATGTTTCAGTATCTTTCCCTTATTTCATAGTTTTGTTCCAAGAAAAGGTGCTGGAAAACTCTGGAAAACTGTCAAAATTCTGTCGCTAGCAGTGTTGGTCGCAAAAGCCTGCACTGTATGCCCGAGCATTAGTGTGTTATTTGCAAGACATTTGTGTTAATTTACTTGACTATTTCTTTATTCAATTACAAGCTTTTTTTTTTCAATTTTTAACACTTTGATCGATAAATCTAACCTTTGTTTCGTTTAACAACTGTATTAGTATCCGCATCCCCGTCCACTACAAGTTCATCACCGATCACATCATCGTCATCAGTCCAACTAGCACCGTCCTCTTCAGATGCAGTGACCACCAGTTCAATTTCGATACAGTCTTCCATTCCTGTATCTACCATTTCATCATCACCGGTCACATCGTCATCAATCCAACCAACACCGTCCTCTTCAGATGCAGTGACTACCAGTTCAATTTCGATACAGTCTTCCATTCCTGTATCTACCATTTCGTCATCACCGGTCACATCGTCATCAATCCAACCAACACCGTCCTCTTCAGATGCAGTGACTACCAGTTCAATTTCGATAGAGTCTTTTATTCCTGTATCTACCATTTCGTCATCACCGGTCACATCGTCATCAATCCAACCAACACCGTCCTCTTCAGATGCAGTGACTACCAGTTCAATTTCGATAGAGTCTTTTATTCCTGTATCTACCATTTCGTCATCACCGGTGATTCCATCGTCATCAATCCAACCAACACCGTCCTCTTCAGATGCAGTGACTACCAGTTCAATTTCGATACAGTCTTCCATTCTTGTATCTACCATTTCGTCATCACCGGTGATTCCATCGTCATCAGTCCAACCAACACCGTCCTCTTCAGATGCAGTGACTACCAGTTCAATTTCGATACAGTCTTCCATTCTTGTATCTACCATTTCGTCATCACCGGTGATTCCATCGTCATCAATCCAACCAACCCCGTCCTCTTCAGATGCAGTGACTACCAGTTCAATTTCTATACAGTCTTCCATTCTTGTATCTACCATTTCGTCATCACCGGTGATTCCATCGTCATCAATCCAACCAACACCGTCCTCTTCAGATGCAGTGACTACCAGTTCAATTTCTATACAGTCTTCCATTCTTGTATCTACCATTTCGTCATCACCGGTGATTCCATCGTCATCCCTTCTGCAAATATCTTCCTCTTCAGCGATAGTGACTCTAAGTACTACTTCTACATCTAGTCTTCTTGCGTCTGACGCTGCATCATTTGTATCCGCCATTGAACCCTCAACACCTGTACCAATAATAACTTCAAGTACTTTGTTACCAACAACGACCTCTTCTGCAAACAAAGGTATTTGTAACTGACATATCCGATATATTTAGGTCCTGAATGATTCCATCTCCTAGCCCAAACTTTTACAAAATCCCAGTCCCAGCCATGCAAAATCTCAGTCTAAGTTGTATATTTAGATTTAGAGATTTGGCAAAATCCCAACCCCAGTAATGGCTAACTCCCAGTCCCAGTGCATGAAATCTCAATTTCCCAGCCCAATAAATCGCGAATCCCAGCTCCCATTTTACCCCTTCAGAACCCTCCTTAAACTCTTCACTAATTTTGCTTTTCGAATTCGAGATATAAACAATTTTTTAGGAAACATATAAAAATGACAAGAATATATACTTTTTTGTTCTTCATTGATTTACAGTGATGTTCATCGTCAAGTTGACAATGATGGAATGGAATTCAGAGTTCCAGAAGCAAGGAAGTTCTTTAAGCACAGAACTTGTTGAAAAAATAACGATTAATGTAAGTAACAAACGTTCTACCAATTTGCCACTTCAAATCTGTATTATAATAATTTAACCAGTCCCCTCGCCGAAAAGTGTCGGTACGGAAACATTCTCTCATGAGTTCACTCTGCAGCCAACTAAAGCCCGTAAATCCTAAGAACAGGTGTTAGTGTGATTCCTTTTGGATAATTCTGGCTGAGAGGTTCGCTCTTCGCAAAACAAGAAATCAAAGTTTGACTTCAAAAGTCACGCTGGCCAGATCAGCCACAGATAGGCGCCATCTTTTTTACACTTTGATGGCGTCATAACCTTCCCGCGTGATCGTGACTTGACAGTCGGCACGTTTTCAAGTAAAAGAGTGAGATTTCACGGGATTATTAACTAGTATATTACGCTTACAATATTTATTTATGACATATAATGTAGACGAACACAGTCAAACAGATATTTAATAAACTTTTTTTAATGCAGTTGGTAGAGAGGACAGAGGCACTTCTAAGAAAGATACTATTTTATGAATGAATCTCTACTGAGGAAAATAGTAGGGTGGCTTAGCGACAAAAAAGGGCCGTTTTGTGCACTTTTGAGTACAAGCACCAAACTTGGCACAGATGTTTCTTGGGTCATGACAAACAGATTCAGAAGGGGTGCCAAAAAATCGGACACTCAGGGGGAGGGGTGGGTCAATTTTGTCAAAGCACCATAATTTCTCAACACAAAAGGAAAAAGAAAGAGGAAAATATTTATGTTGCTTAGTAAAGTTAGTTTAAAACATTTTACCAAAATATTGGTTAATTTTATGGTATTTTGTCGGGCAAGGGGAGGGGTATGGGCGTCAACCAAGCCAGAAGGGGGGAGGAGGCAGGTGGGATATACTTATTTATAAATAAACCCTATTTTGCAACATGTCTATTTAAATAATACTCTACCGATTGAATGTTGTGCTTGTTAACATTCGAGTTGAGATATCAAAGAGCTGGAGAAGAGCTCCCTTGAGATTTTGGCGGGAACACGACGTGCAGCAGGCTGGATGACAGCAGGGAAGTTTGAATGACCGATTGCTATTAAACACTTTGGAATTTATCCTGACTTCGATTCAGAAAACCTTGTAAGCTGTTTTATCCTTATTTGAAGAAAGGTGTGATGTTTCTGCCAGGCTCAGATACGGTGTACAGGTACACTCTATATTACGGTGTACAGTCTGTTTTTTAATAACCCGGTCTTAACCTGAGCTTGTGGATCGCCTTTGGCACGGAAAAACATTTTCTGATGATCAACACCACTTTGCGAAGCCTTGGGACCTAGAGAAGTGATGACGCTTCCACTATTCTATTATCTGTGGCATTTACTGGTCATTGAGTGATTTGTTGTTATTTATGACAAAATAGTTCTGAAAGCAAGGTTAACGCCACACGAAGAGAGAGCTTCACCAAAAAGGGTGGCAACTTTAAAGTATTCCACCAACGCAGGTATGTTTGAGTTTGATATAGAGTATGAATTCTTTATAGCCAGGTTTCTACACAGCTTTTCCCAGTCTCTATCATCTGGTTCCTTTTACCCCTCGCTTTTTCAGGACGCTCTTCTACATCACTATAACAGAGCAGCAGGGCGCTGCAGAGCAGCGTGTACCAGACGACCATCTAGATGATCGACTTTAGAAAACCAGCAGAGGATTCCTGCACCCAATGGGTTCGGGTACATGGGAGATGAGAAACAACCGCTGGCAGCCAGTTGGGACTAGACTCGATCCCAGAAGCGTCTAAAGCCTGCAGTGAATTGCTGAAGTGCGGATGCAAGACTGGATGTTCCAGCTATCCGTTGCAAATGCTTAAAGGCAAACATTCCCTGCACAGAGCTTTGAAACCGTACTGAAGTTTGCCAGAATTCCGACACTTAGGAATATATTGCTTGAATTATATTGTTTAGGACTTTCCCGTGAGGGCCAAAAGCATTTAGCTTAGAAATCAATGTGACCGGATTTTGGCTATTTTTGAGAGCCTGATTAAGTAAATTGAGTTATGTTGATCAAGATATGACTCTAATGTATAGCCTAATTTACTAATAGAATGATCCTTATCAAGAAGAACTTGAACGATGTCTCGCAACTATACTTCCTACTTGCCAAACCGTGACTTCCCTTGATATTCATAAATTTTTTCTACCATTTTCGTATTGTAAATAATATTTGAACAGCTAGATATTGGTTTGATTGGCAGATCAAAATTTTACCAGTTATCTCTATATTTCTGCTATTTGACATAACTGCACAACGGCCTCGTGGTTTCGTGAAAATCACAAATTAAGAGAACTTTTTCGAACTTTTCGATATCTTCATGATAAGCTCGACATTCAATCGGGAGAGTATTAATTAACTCTAGACATTTTGCAAAATAATTTCATAAGGGTTTATTTAAAAATATGTATATCCCATCCGTCCCCTCCCCCCTATTAGTACTTGCTTGGTTGGTGCCCATACCCCTCCCCTCCCACATAAAATACCATAAAATTAACCAATATCTTGTTAAAATGTTTTAAACTAACTTTACTTAGCAAGATAAATATTTTCTTGTCTCTTTCCTTTTGTCTTGAGGGATTATGGTGCTTTGACAAAATTGCCCCTCCCCTCCCCCCTGAGTGTGCGATTTTTTAGCACCCCTTCTGAATCTGTTTGGCATGATCCAAGGAACATCTGTGCCAAGTTTGGTGCTTGTACTCAAAAGTGCACAAAAAAATCATTAAGCCATCCTACTATACCTAGATCACCAAATAAGCGCCCTTCACTATCAATAGTTTTAATTCTTTTAGTTTTTTATAATGAAAAGGATGTGTTCATTGTATTCAATGTGGTTATATGCTTTTGTTCTTTTTTTCTTTTGTGTTGGAAGTTCCTTACTCATGACAAGTATCAACTTCTGCTCCTCTTGTTGTTGATGCTGCTTATACTGCTGTTGCTGTTGCTGATACTGCTGCTGTTATTTTTAGTGGTGGTGCTGCTTTCGCTGTTACTGATTCTGTTGCTGTTGCGGAGTGATGTTGTTATTGATATTGTTGTTGCCGGTGTTGCTGTTGTTGCTGTTGTTGCAGTTGCTGCTGCTGTTGTTGCTGTTGTTGCTGTTGTTGCTGCTCTTGTTGCTGCTGTTGTTGCTGTTGTTGCTCCTTTTGTTGCTGTTGTTGCTGTTGTTGCTGTTGTTGCTGTTGTTGCTGTTGTTGCTGTTGTTGCTGTTGTTGCTGTTGTTGCTGCTGTTGTTGCTGCTGTTGTTACTGTTGTTGCTGCTGTTGTTGCTGTTGTTACTGTTGTTGTTGTTGTTACTGTTGTTGCTGTTGTTGCTGTTGCTGCTGTTGTTACTGTTGTTGCTGCTGTTGTTGCTGTTGTTGCTGTTGCTGCTGCTGTTGTTGCTGT
>OZ025211.1:547134-612134 GCA_964019055.1 Anthopleura xanthogrammica
CTGTTTTTACTGTTGTTACTGTTGTTACTGTTGTTGCTGTTGTTGCTGTTGTTGCTGTCGCTGTTGTTGTTGCTGTTGTTACTGTTGTTGCTGTTGTTACTGTTGTTGCTATTGTTACTGTTGTTGCTGTTGTTGCTGTTGTTGCTGTTGTTGCTGTTGTTGCTGTTGTTGCTGCTGTTGCTGCAGTTGTTTTCGTCTTGTTTAATAAAACAAATAAATAACATTTTTACAGATCCAGAAATTCTACACAGGAGACAGAAGCTTCAAAAACATAACAGTGGCTCCGTTCAGGTACAAATAGCCGTAAATTAAATCAATCAATCAAAAACAGTTGAGCTGTCAAATATTCTTGGTGCATACCAAACCTCGATACAATGCGAAATCGAATAAATACACTCTTCAATATATTAGCACCAAAATGCCAAAAGTCCACACGACACTTAGGTGTAGATTACTTCTTTTGACAGGAAAGGAAGTGTCATAACCGAATTCACAATCGGCTATGCAGTACTGGATTCCATTCAAATCATGAAGCTACAAGAACATGTTACGATGACTGGAAAAATCTCCACACTGCCTGCACAGATTCTAAATATCTCCTCAGATAAAGGTAAGACCATGCACATACTTAGTAAGTGGAACAGGAAAAAGTAAGCATCCATAAATGGCTAATTCAGTATGAGTAATATTAATTGAAACAATGTGACATTAAACTAAATAGAACCAATATGCAATTCTAAATTTTCTATATATTGCTCTTGTTAGTAATGCATGTTTCTGTACTTTTTCTTTTCGCAGTCACAAATGCTCCTACAATCATTTCTGCGTCAAGCGACGGCTCGACATCTATTCAACTCCACTGGACAGCCGGTATTTCAGCTGTAGGACTTACAGGCTATCTTGTCTTCTACAAACAAACTAGCAGTCGATTTGATCCAGTTAAGTTCGAGTCCGTGTCGCCCTCAGTCAGACAAGCAGTGATCAGCGGTCTTCGGAAGTTCACACGTTATACATTCCGTGTGCTGGCTTCTTCCAGTAATGGAAATGGAGTAGCAAGTGAGCCTGTTTCGCTTTCAACAGATGAAGATGGTAAGTGAAATCATAGCAAGTTTTGTCTCGATCCCTATGTCTTCCTTCACCACCCATTCGCTCTTCGGTGCCCATCCTGCCTCCCCCTTTTGATTCCCTTAGCTATCTTCATGTATCTATTTGTTGATTGCCTCTGAAACGATCTCTTTATAATTATAGAAACTTAATGGAAAGTTGTAATTCCCAAAATAATATTCCAAGCATTGCTCTAAGAATACGTGGGCGAACAAATCAAATTGGGTTTGAAGCCACGACCCTCGGAATGCACTTGATGTTCTACCAGCTAAGTTACAAGCTCAGACTGGAACAGGCCGTAGTAATCATGATAGTAAGTCATTCTTTATAATTATATCTTTTTTTCCACGTAGTTCCATCCGTGCCACCAAACAACCTTGAACTAATCGTGTACAGCTCTACACGAATCGGTCTGGTGTGGGACGCCATCAAAGACAACCAGACTAATTGTATACTGCTCGGGTATAACGTATCGTTTACATGGAGTGACAAGATTGATAACCAGTTACATATCAGAAACACAACAGTCCAACCAATTGGTGGCTCACCCATGCTCTTACTGGATGATTTACAGAGCCATACAAAGTACAGTTTCAAAGTTTGTGGGTTTACTTCGAAAGGTTGTGGACCCTGGAGCAAAGAAATGACTAAAAGCACCATTTCCAACGGTATGTTGAACTGAATATGTCATTTGAGCTTTATTGATGTGTCATTCTAGTCACAATAGAAACCAAGTACTGAATTTGCTCACCCCCTACAACTCATATTCAGAGTCATCCAGTTTTGATGAAAGAGCTTTTTGAAAATGGAAATAATTGATAATCTTGATGCCATGCTTGTCAGCAGTTAACATCATCATTAATGTCAACTTCATCATCAATATTTTTTACATCCTCAAATCCTCTTATCGCGATACATGCCATTTCCATGATCCATTATCAAATGTTTGTGAAACGTCAATCTGATGCTCTGAAACAGTTATGATATCCATTAGGATAAAGTTCATGATGCTTTTTACGTAAAGGAAACTGTGATTTGACCATCTTTAAAACTGCTAGTCATTTTTTCTTTGACCTTGGTTTGTCTTATGACCTTTTTTGCACCCTTAAACATTGCGTTATTCAAATTATTTGTTTTCTGCTTACTATTTAGTTCCTAGTCAACCTCCAAGTAACATCACTTATACAAACCTCACATCAACGTCCTCTGCAACAATCCACTGGAGTCCAATTCCTCCCGACCACCTCAACGGCGTTCTGCAAGGTTACCATGTTATCTACAAACTGATAACACAATCAGAATTAGAAGTGGAGGATGGAACTACAACTACATTGTTTCTTGATCCCAAGAATCGTTCTTTGGAACTCAGTGATTTAGAAGCTCATGCCATTTACAAAGTAGAAATCGCTGGTATTAATGATGCTGGATTAGGAGTGGTAGGGACTGTGTATGTTGGTAAGTCACCAACTCAATAATGGGAAATGTCAATGTGCCAAATTTTCTATCAAGTTTTCTCATTTTGCCTAATTTAGTAACCAAGAAAATTTTGATGACTTTGGAAATGGAGAGAAATGTTCACTTATATTGTTCCAAATTAATAATCTTATCATTACTTTATAAACTGTTTTTTTTCTCTACAAAAAGGTGCAAAATTATATAATATTCATATAATTTTTCGTCGTTTTAATAGTCCAATATTTATATTTTAACCAGAAACTTGTCGATGTCCAAAGACTCTCTACACAAACTTCTGGGCCTATCCACCATACTTCACCCATAACACCAGGACTGATGTCATTGATGGGATCTTTCCCAACATCGTCACTCAAATGTTAACTTGGGCTTGTGGTGTTTGTATCAACGGCCATGGAGATACGATACTAAATATGACGTCTAATGGGAGAGGTATGACGTCACTAAAGAATAGTGTTGTTGGGGTAATAGAAGACATTGAAGATGTTCCCCAAGTCAGTTTTCCAATCTATGGAAACAAGGACATCAAAGAGTACAAAGGATCACACCAATATGTGCACGTAGTGGACTCCCCTGGAATAGCATTTATAACAGTCAAAGAGCCGCCTAAACCGTTTGCTGTGTCAAAAGTCATCATAGGTTGTTTACCTCTCATTGGTCTTGCCATGTGCATGACTTATATTGCTGGATTTGTTGTTTGGCTATTGGTAAGAATGCGATTGCTCTTAGTTATCATTTCTGCACGGTGTTTTCAGGACTGGCAGTCTCATTGTTGCTGTTTGTTCTTTAGCGGTTCCTCGTAATTCATTTTGCAGTTCATAATTTTACTTTTGTAATCAATACTATTAATAGCGACTGCTTGACTAGGTTCTGGTTTGGCTTAAGGATTAGAGGGAGTGTATTTATTTTCTCTTATCCATTGCCACCGGAATTTCTTTTCCTTCTTTTACCATGGTTTACCTCTACTTTCCAGTCTAATACAGCAAGGTAAAGCCAGCACCCCCACTTCAAAAAAAAACAAAAAACGCTTGCTGAAATCAAATGTATCGTATTTAATCATTGAATTGACTAGTTTTATTTTAAAATAATCTTTAGGAATCAAGGCAAAATGACCAATTCCCAGTGCCATTTACCAAAGGAATCAGGGAAGGATTTTGGTGGTCCTTCATTACCATTACTACACTTGGGTAAGTTATCTATTTTAAAATTGAGTAAAAAGACGCGTTGCACACAACAGGATATTTAATAGCGATATATATCTCATAAAATCACAATAGGAAAGGCTCAACATATCTACCACCATCACCGCAGTCAACTCTGATACACACTTGTTATGCGATCACTGTATGTTTCTATGGCTTTCATGGTTTGCACTCTGCAACTCGCTTCTTTGATGGCAAAACATCACCCTTTATGTAGTGTATGCCGCCCTTCTCCACGAAACTGATCTGAATGTTGTTTTTTGTTTGTCCATAGTTATGGTGATCGCCACCCAATTACAGTAATTGGTCGTTTATTTGCAATTTTGTGGACCCTTTCTGGCTTGGTGATTATTTCAATTCTTATTGGTGGATTCACAACATCACTGACAACAGTTACAATGAGTGGTGACATCATAGTTTATGGAACTAAGGTAGCTTCGTAACTTTTTAGTTTGGTTAAGATTTTGGGTCTAGTTACAGTTCAGCACCTTGAACGAACACTCTGATGGGTCTAAGTATGTGATTAGCATTATGCATTATCATAGTCAATGTAGGCTATGAATCACCTACTAATTAAAGTTGCAGCATTTTTCTCAACCCTTTTTTTTTTTACACAGATAACTGTTTTCGAGAACTCAACTGAACATCAAGTAGGAATACTGAAGAATGCAATGATCAAAAAAAGTACGCAAACTTGCAATTTTGGCGAAACAAACTTTTTTTACTAAAAGTATAAATAGATTTTTAAATGGATGAAGATAGGGACGCAGACCGATATTCGTTTATATATGTTATGAAATGACATTTAACACATCGCACAATAACTTTTACACCCCCTGGATAGAAGCGCACCATTTGGCGATGCACCAATTTCGTGCTGTGCAGACAACCTTATGAAATGTACTTTACTGCTTTTTAAAAAAAAGCTTAATAGCTTTGCTTAATTGAATGTAATTTTTGCATTTCTAGAATATCTTTGCAACAATGTAACTTGTATTAAAGAAACGTTGGACAAAGATGTTGCAAGGGGTGCTTTGATTGACACCTACGTTGCCGCTGACCAAAAAGATCGCCTGTTTAATGAGAATATTACTGTTACGAAGCTGCTGGACAAGAATATCGGCTACGGTGTTGTGCTTTCTGGAGAGGCCAAAGTAGTACGAAAGAGATGTAATGATTTTATGAAACGAAATGTTGAGGAGATTTCCAAGGTTATACAAAACTACACAAGCACTTTAAAGGTAAGGACTTCATCGGGCGATCACGTCGGCTGTGTACCTCGTCATTATCTCGTTGCTGTCAAAATCACGCAAAAGAAGTGGGAATGATGATTTGCATTGGTTGAAATCATGACATAATACAACAGGCCCACTTGACTTGCACTTCAATCCACCTGTCATTCCCTTGAGTTAATATATTTGCTTAATGGTAAAATAGAATCGCATAAGCTTTACCAATAAGCAAAGTTATTTTTTGAAGGGAATTTTAGGTGGATTTAAGTGCACGTCAAGTGGGCCTGTTGTATTGTGTCATGATTTTAATTCGTTTTATCTTTTTATAGCCGTCTTCAAGAAGTAGACAGGTGGAAAAAAGCACTGGTTTATTTGACAGCGAATCTCCCACTTTTAAAACGGCACTGAAATGGCCATTATTGGGATTGATCATTGCTGTGATTTGTGGACTACTGTGGCAGTTAATGTGGCGAATACATCAAAGAAAAGGTATTTTGCTTCTATTATTGTTTAGTCGAATTGAGCACTTTGAGAGTAAGACAAACTGATTGATTTCAGCTATGGCATAACCTCAATTTCATTCAGGGGAATCAAATTTGGTACTCAGGGGGAGGGGCAGGGAAAAACATGCTACATTTTTTTTAAATTTTATTTCTTACCATAATTGTGAAATTTCTCGCGTGCTAATAGACCATTTTCGAGATGCGCGAGCGCTTTCAAAAATATCGCAGGCGCAGACATGAAAAAGAGGCATTTTCGGGCAAGATCACGCGCGCTATTGACTCTGCCCGAAAATGCCTCGAGATCATGTACGCGCCTGCGATATTTTTGAAAGCGCTCGCGCATCTCGAAAATGGTCTATTGGTCGAGAGCCGTGGTAAGTAAGAGGACATACCGATAGAATGGCGAATCGCTCGCGCACTAAGCCAGCGCGCGCTTCAAACGATTTTTTCTTTTAAACTTTTTCTTCGTTTTTGGATCTTTTATTTGACTTTGATATAGTAAAAAGAAAAAAAATTCCGATAGTTTTGCGTGGTATATCCTCTTATTTACCACGATATAACGTCAAAACTTGGTAAAAATTAGTTATGTACCCACTCGGCTACGCCTTGTGAGTACATAAAATGTTGACCAACTTTTGACGTCATATCGTGATAAATAAGAGGATATACCACTCTAAACCATCGGAAATTTGTTAAATATCTAATCAAATTAGCACTAAACTTACAAGAATTACATTTCTTAAAAAAGATCATATACTTTTAGCTTTGGATATAAAGTAAAGTTAACTGTAAAGATGTTAAAGAATGAAAACCTAGCAATTATTTTTAGAATTTAAATCTTTTTTATTTATTTATTTTTAATTTTTTAATTTATCTTTTATTAAACCCAGTAGGGATAAAGTCACAATCTTCTTCCCGACTGTCAAGAATTAAAAACGAAACCAAGCAATTAGTCAACATATTTTACGAAGATTTCAGTACAAGAATTAAAAGCCTTCGAGCTAAACACAAGCGTCAAAGACAACACCTAATCCATATGAGAAAAAATGTTAAAAAACCTGAAATAATTCAACTTCGTACTTTAAAACAACAACAAACGTAATCTTTTTTATGATAATGTTTTTATAAAATGATTTGACGCATCCTCTGATTGGATTAAAAACTCGGTGCTGTTCTTTAGCCGCACTTGTATATTTTGTGCTGATATTGCAAAAACAATTGACAAAGACCATGCATGAGAAAAAATGTATTGAAACTGAAAAGGTTTAGAATATCATCGCCAGAAATTCCTAAGGGACATGCGTACGGTGGCTCTGAAGTGCCATCAGAAAGTGCTACTTTTTTTCTGCCATTGCCACTTACGTTGCGCTTTATGTTGCCAATTACGTTGTGCCTTACGTTGCAATTGTTTTCTTATCTATACTTAATTCGACTATACTAAAATAATCTTCCGTTAAATGTTCTTTACTCCATTTTGCTGTTTAGAGAAATGGGTCTTTTTATCCAAAATACTCATTTCTCTTTTAAAAACCTAATGGCGAGCTAGCTCGATAACGTAAGTTCCCCTAGCTCGCCGGCACTATTTACATAAATTTCTTTATTCATTTTCATACTAAAAATCTAGTTAAATCTTTTGATATTAAGTATAATAGTATTAGTAACAATATATCAAATTATCAAATCTATATTTAACAACGAATGTATTTAAAGTGCAAATAAAGACTTACTTACTTACTTACGTTGCGCTTTATGTTGCCACTTACGTTGCGCTTTAGGCTGCGACTTAGGTTGCTACTTAGTACGTTGTGCCTTACGTTCACAACACACTAACTCTACGCTTGGGCTACCTGTGTTTTCACCACATGCAGTGGAATTTAACTTGAGTCCGCAATGCTATTAGTAGCTAAGTGGCAACGTAAAGTGCAACCTAAGGCGCAAAAATAGCACTTCTTGATGGCACTCATGAGCTACCGTACATGCGTATTAGTGGCGGTATTCTTACGGAGTAATCCTATACTTACAGTTCTCAAATTAACAAAAAGGTATGGGGCTACAGTAAAAATATTTCACAAATATTTGCCTATGACGCATATAACGTATTAACTAACACATAAATAGCTTTGCTTTTTCCAAGCATAAATTCTTATCAATTTTGAGGACGAAATGTCAACGTCATTCGGTTGAAAAAATACTGAAGGATGTTCAGAAAGACGCTAGACTTATTCCTATACATGTATCTTGGACTGCGAACGGTTTAAAGAAAACAATGCCAAGTCTTCTTAAATGTCTTGGTAGACCGTTCATATGAATGGTTCAAATTTCATTCGTCATCATGGCGTGATTCTGTTTGCGTCTTAGTAAATATTAACTTTGAAAAACATTTAGGGCATTCAGAAGTGATTGATTTTAGTCCTTCCTCTGGTATATTTGATTGGTAAAATCAATAGTGGTATTCCGCATTCAACTTCTATAACCGATAAGGTGTATATGATACACGGGGTCTGCTTCTTCCAAACAGTAATGCAACCCTTACTATAGGAATTTTTGAGCTTCCAAATATAAACAACAACACTTCGATAGTAACTTTGGGAATACTAGTATTATTTTCACTTTATGCAGATGCATATAGGCAAAAAATCACCAAAGATTCTAGTGTAGGCTTCAATTGATACCAGTTTAGATGTGTATCACACACGCACCAAGAATCAATAATATCAAGTAACGCTCGTCCTGTACCATAGGCTTCACCTTTAATCACAGGCTTTAAAATATGTATGACTTTAATTTATTGACGGTTTCCCTGTGTCTTTAGCTTTATGAACAAGAGCGTACAAATTTCGCGGGTGTCCTGTGGTATAAAATGAGACTTCAACGGCCGTAATCATTCTGTAACCGGATAGCGGATCAACATTCAAAAAATAGTGTAACGCACTCATTTAGTAACAGTCAAGTAGAGTCTACTTGACTGTTACTAACGGAGTGCATTACACTATTTTGAATCTTAATCCGCTATCCGGTTACAGAATGATTACGGCCGTTGAGGTTTCATTTTACACCGTAGGTCGATTGCAATTTGAGCTCTTTGAAAAAAACACAAGTGCAAATTATCCCAAATTGAACAAGAAACCATATGATTACTTGTTAATAATATACATTAAAAACTCTGAACGCGCGCTCAATGACGTGAAGTAGCGTCAGCAGCGCGCGCTCTTCAACTGAAACCGACAAAAAAATTATTCAAAAACAATCAAAATCACCAACTTTTTAGCCGTTTTCAACGCTTAAACTTTTTCTTCGCGATCGCAAAATACATAGTCTTAATGTTTTTAAAATAATGTAATCAACAGCAGAATCAAAAAAGTTTGGTCTTTCAAGACCGTTTTCGGAAAATGTAATTTGCACTGTGTTACACTTTTTTTGCACTGTTACAGATTTTTGCACTGTGTTACACTTGAACTGCACTACTAAGCCAATCAAATTCGAGTAATTTTTTCATGTATATTATTACTTGTAACAGGTTGCAGTCGAAGGCAACCATTTTCTCTGTATAGGTAGAATACAGTCAATTTTGAATGTGCCTGGCAATTTTGAAGAAAAATAAATGCTTCAAATTTGAATAAAACCTACACATACTAGACAATTCGGAAAAAGCAAAAAAAAATCGATCAGGTTATAAACGTAAATCAAACAATAAATGCATGCTAGTATATTAAAGTGTTAGAGATATTTTCTTCAAAAAAAAAAAAAAATAGATATCATTCCTATTTTGATATGTATACACAGCTTAGGGAGTTTTGATTACCTGTGGTCGACAATGCATGTACATCGCCCGGGGGGGGGGGGGGGGGGGGACGCCCTTATATCGTAGGGGGGGTGCTCGTCGTATCTTTTAGGGGTTAAAATCAGGGTTTTGGTATCGTTTAGGGTGTCTAAAACCTTTTCGGGCCATCGAAGTCAAAACTGGTATCTTTTAGGGTATTTTTAAAAATAATAAGATATTAGATAAGAATAATAGCAGCAAAGACAATTTTAATTGACTTTAATCGTATAATTATGTCCAATTATAAACGTGTAAAATAACTATAAATTTGTCCAATTTGAGCTGGTATCTCTTAGGGGTAAAAATATATTGCTGCCACGCCCACCTTTTTAGGACTCAGGTATCTTTTAGGGGTCATTTATTAAATTTCCGACGAGCACCCCCGCCCTTTTCTGGCCGGAGTCCCCCCCCCCCCCCCCCCCGGGTACATCGGGTTTAAAAAGCATTTTGTTTGGGTATGGCTTTGTCAGAGCACGCC
This sequence comes from Anthopleura xanthogrammica, assembly GCA_964019055.1. Taxonomy (NCBI): domain Eukaryota; kingdom Metazoa; phylum Cnidaria; class Anthozoa; order Actiniaria; family Actiniidae; genus Anthopleura; species Anthopleura xanthogrammica. Next base: position 556,947 of record OZ025211.1, read on the forward strand.
GAAGTCCACTGAAAATAGACCAACAACTTTACAATATTTAAACAATTCTGTTTTACTGCCAAAGCTGAATGAATGTAATCCAGTAAGATACAATGAAGTCGTAGATGTAGTTACAGAAATCTGCATTTCTTCAATATGCTTAAATGTTTTCGATCTTGCACAAGAATCTTCCTCGAGCAAGCATTCTCCCAACTGGTCAAACTCAAGCCACGTTTAAAAAGGGCATCGTTCCTTTTAAACTACTGGAATTCCACCTCTTCCAGTATATTCTAAACTACCTTACTAAATATCTCTTGGAACCCTAAGATGCTAAATAGGTTGTTTTTTTCTAGTCGGAAATTTTGCCAATACCACTTCTTTTCTCGAGCGCTACAGCATTCAAAATTATCACCAGTGTTTACATAGCGCCCGTAACCATTTGGCAAGCGTCGACAAAATTCCCAGTTCTCGTTGAAACGGATGTGTGGAAAGACAGCAGTGGCTGTAATTCATGCAACGCAAAGGGTTGTGGGATTTCCATTGTTATGCTAATTTCGTGCTTTATTTCCATAATGATGATAATTAATGGTAATTGAGCTGAGTGAAGTGCAATTTGGTCTGAAAATCAAACGGGTGATTAAAAATTGTACGATTGTGTAGCGGGAGTGCAATTTTTTAATCACAAGTTTGATTTCAGGCCAAAATTTCACGACATAATGTTAAATCACCACTTAATTCTATCCATTTTGAAATCTGCTGTAGTAAGACTCGCAATAAAAGAAAACTTCCTAATCTAGCAAGGTTTTTATTAACCTTAGTCCGCTAGTGCAATTTAAAGCTCTAAATGGTGCAATCCGTGAATAAATCTCACTGCTGAGAGCCAATGAGATTGATAGATTGGCTAGTGATTTCAAAATGGATATAATTATGATGATAATCATAATAATCATAATAATCATAACAATAACAATATTCAAAATCGTAATAGTATGGTAATTATAATAATTTACAATAATTATCATAATATCGATAATAAGTAATAATGATTATAATAATAATAATAATAATAATAATAATTTCACAATAATAATGAAAATAGTAAAAAAGACACGAAAATATTAACAGTGATTTTGAAGAATAATAAAGATACTAATGATTTATAGAATCTAAAAAAAGGGATTAATACTAAAAAATATCTTTTTACATGTAATATTAAAAGGAAATATATAAATCATGAGGATATATCCTAAGACTATAACATAAATCATAGAAAATGTATAAAAATCTTATATATATGGGGAAAAAAAAAAAACTAATATAAAAAGTTCCAGGACCTAAATTTTAGCACGAAATCTATCTAAATCAAAGTCTGTTTCTTCTATATTTGTAGTTCTCCTAATTGTTCTAGATCCTCTAAGGCAGAGTAATAATAATAATAATAATAATAATAATAATAATAATGCCATTTGATCTGTCAGTACGGAAATTAAGAATTTTGCTTAGAAATTAGGCCATATTTCCGCAATCTTCTGTAAAAAGTCAAGTCAGACAAAAGTTTAAATAAACCAGATAATAATAATAATAATAATAATAATAATAATAATAATAATAATAATAATAATAATAATAATATATATAGCTGAATTTAGTGTTATATAGTGTTGTAATAATTACACATGTTTACACTGTGTTCGTTCGTTCGTTCGTTCGTTCGTTCGTTCGTTCGTTCGTTCGTTCGTTCGTTCGTTCGTTCGTTCGTTCGTTCGTTCGTTCGTTCGTTCGTTCGTTCGTTCGTTCGTTCGTTCGTTCGTTCGTTCGTTCGTTCGTTCGTTTGTGTACACATGTGTAATTATTACAATACTATATAACACTAAATTCAGCTATATATTATTGTAATATAAAATAATAATAATAATAATAATAATAATAATAATAATAATAATTATTATTATTATTATTATTATTATCTGGTTTATTTCAACTTTTGTCTGACTTGACTTTTTACAGAAGATTGCGGAAATATGGCCTAATTTCTAACGAACTTGTTAATTCTCATGTTCGATCTAGAAGGGCAATTGTGAATTTTTCTTTTCTTCTTTCTTTTTGCCTGACCAATAAGTGTAAGCATTAAATATTTTAAAGTAAGAATTAATTTGAATTTCAAATGTTGATCTTTTGATTTAATTATATATAAGTATAAAATTAAATAAACATTTCGTCTGAATGGACTTTTGCCAATAATGAGCCTCCAGCTCTTTTTCTAGAAGATTCTAATCAAGAGTACCTAGAAAATTTTCTCTAACATTAAATTAGTAAAACCGAAATTCAACTTCCAATCTTTGCTGGAAATGAGTGTATACTAACCCTTGGATCCAGAGATTATTTATTCTATCTCCGGCGTTTACTATTTTGACGGGAAAACCTCCAGAACCAAAATAGAACCTCTGGATATCAGGGTACCTTTCTTCGAGAAAGAAATAATAAATACTGTCTGCAGGAAGACTAGAGTGGTTTCCATAAACCCGTGAAACAAAGTGTACTAATTAAAGTGTAATATCCTAGAAAACAAAATAGAAAACAAAAGAATTAGCAAGAAGTAGTGATAAATATGCTAATAAAAGTGTATTTTACGGGTTTATGAAAACCACTCCGGCTAACATTGAAATAAATTAAGAACCACAATTAATGTGTATGGTCAAGTTGTGAATTATTTTCCTTTTTCCTACTTCTAGGATCATCATCAAATTTATAAATTCTACCAATGGCTTAGATTTTTTTTAGTATTCTTTAGTATTTTTGATTTAGGAACCAGAAATTAAAAATTAAAATATATCAAATCAAATAGCACTTCTTCTCTTTGCGTCCATCAATCTGTCTCTGCTACTTTCTATTGTTCACAGTGGGTCCCTGTTAAAATAAGAGCTATTCAGTCAATTCCATTCATTTAGAGACTATGACTTTTTCGCATATGGACTTTTTCGCTGAAGTGACGTCAGAAAAACGTCAGTGACTTTACCGATTCGCATAAAGAAAGAAAAAGAAATTGCTAGGCGCTCTCATTTTCCCATGTCTAAGACGTTCTATTTTAGTGTATCGCAACCTTGTTAACTTTTAAGGCTTAAAGTCGATCCCAAAAAAAGATAGCATGATGCTCACAATTGGTTATCAACTTGGGATTGTGTTTGCAAGTTTTACATGGTTAAAAGGTATGTCAATGTCCTATACATTTATAAGGTAATATACATTAAAGCGAATTCTGAATTCGTAAATTCCTACTTTCTCCCTGGATTCTCTGAACTAAAAAAAAAAGAATTAAGAAAAAGAATTATTTATTCAAGCAATGGTTACTATGATGTTCTTGAAAGCCTAATGAGTAATTTCAGCTAGGATCTTTGCAGTTCGTCTGATATTTTTTAAATAGTCAAAGCCCTTAGGATTTGGTATACAATTATATTGAGAATATCAATAATGCTACTCGGAGTTACTTTGTATAAGTTTTAAAATAGTCAAAGCTCTTAGGATTTGGTATACAATGGTATACAATGATTGAGAATATCAATAATGCTACTCGGAGTTACTTTGTATAAGTTTTAAAATAGTCAAAGCTCTTAGGATTTGGTATACAATTATATTGAGAATATCAATAATGCTACTCGGAGTTACTTTGTATAAGTTTTAAAATAGTCAAAACTCTTAGGATTTGGTATACAATTATATTGAGAATATCAATAATGCTACTCGGAGTTACTTTGTATAAGTTTTAAAATAGTCAAAACTCTTAGGATTTGGTATACAATTATATTGAGAATATCAATAATGCTACTCGGAGTTACTTTGTATAAGTTTTAAAATAGTCAAAACTCTTAGGATTTGGTATACAATTATATTGAGAATATCAATAATGCTACTCGGAGTATACATTTATACAGACAGGTGAACTTAGGAAGGCAGACGTTTTTGCATATGTATATGATTTCGACAATTCATATATTTTTATTCATTAAAATAAGACGTCTAAGACTGTCCGTGTATTTTTTCAGTTTGTTCAGATGTACCCTTACATTGTTTTCTTCTTCTTGCAGTTATGGTTTTAGAAAGGTCTTATACCGTAATAAGATAGTATGATTCGTGACAAATTCAAGTATATAAATATTAATGTTATAATGTATGTTTTTAAAAAAAGTATTGGACCTGCTACAACACTTATGAAATTATAACATCAAACTTGCAACAACACAGTTGTCTTGAAGCTGAGTTCATAGTTTCTCAATCCGTAACTGAAGATAACCCGGTAACAAAAGAAAAGGCAAATTGTGCCAAAAAAAAAAATGATATGAAAGCTGCTTTTTAACGTGATCATTATAAGAATAAAAGATCTGCCAACAGACGATTCAACTCAGCAAAAAACTGCTTTTTAACACTGCGTTTTAGCTTCATATAATAATAATAATCAGTAGCTTAGGAAGGGGGGAACGGGGGGCACGTGCTCCCCCCTTTCCCCCAGCAAATTTTTTTTTTTTGGTAAATAGGTAATTATTTGTTTTTTTCCTTTTTTTTATTATTTTGGCCTTTTTTTTGTACTTAGCGCCCCTCACTTTTTGTAGAGAAAGTTTTATTCCCTATTTCATCGTAAATATCGCGTTTTTTTATTTTTATTTCGCTTCAGCGATTTTTGGCGGAGGTGCCCCCACAGAACCTAGGTCCTCGCTACGCCCGTGATAATAATATTTATTATTTATAATGCGCAAGTTCTGTGCAAATAGGATCAAATGCTCAATTATTAAGTAGTTTAGCAGGTTGAAAAAATAAAATTAGGTATATTTTCTGTGCAATCAGTAATTAGAACAAGCTGGTCTTGTCCTTGTATCGGCGGCACTTCAAAGCAGAACTTTCAATATAATTTACGAGGGACACGTTATGCTATTTTGAGAAGTGCTATTTTCGTTAATGTATCTTTTCAAAGACTGAAATCAACGCATAATTATACCTCTTGATGGAAATGTACGGGACGAAATAGGTCTCATGTAAAAGGCTTTTACAAGCTGCTACATAATTTTGCCTATATTCCATATGAAACGTGATACAGGACTCTCAAGACATATTCCAAAAGCTTTATAGTTGAGCGAATAATTGCAAAATGAATGCAGAACGCATAATGCAACCTCTGTCACGCTATCACTAAGCCGGATTGTGTTCTATGCATAATTTAACCGACAAGCTTACATGAGATATTTCTATACTACATTATGTAGCTTAAATTTATCAAACCACAATAAACCTTCAAAAAGTGGCAAGACAATGCTTTCATAGTTCTCAGGGCAAATTTAATGGCAATCTACGAAGTCTGTGAGGAAAATAGGCAATCACGCACCCTTTGAAAATTGTGGTTTTCGCATATAGTAAATACAAATTCAAGGGATTGCTACGCAGTCACAATTTTCCTTAAGTTTCAGCATAAATTTCATTTATGAAATTGTCGATAGTAAAATGAATGTTTTTTTTTTTAGGTAACTATTTAAATTTAGCATACGTAAACACAGGTCTCTGTCTATCCTGTCTTGCGTTAGGATTTGCAAAAAGAACAGGTTTAAGATAAAAATGAAAAAGCTTATCATAGAGAACAAGATATGAATTTTGCTGAGCGAAAAGATGATCATGACTACTGTAAGGATCGATTTGGGCTTTTTTGGTAACGATAATCGATCAAAGATTATAACTCCTAGAATATTAGGATTTACGCTTGCTATAAGAAGATGTATGGGGGAATGTGTCACTATTCTTCGTATTAAAATCATCAAAAAGGAAAGGTAAGATTTTCTGTTCTGATTTAAATTTATAGTCAGATAGGTCCGAGAGATGTAATACTTGATAGATTGATTTGGGCTTTAGAGAGAATTTGAGTATGTGAGATTATATTTATGGTTCTTTGTTTGCTTCAAGCCATTTATTTGTAAAAAGATATTGCAACTTTGATACTCTCATGGTTAAAACCGCTGCTTTACTGCAGGCTCAAATGGCTAGTATTCCTGGCCATGAACGTTAAATACATAGAAATCATCTCCATTGGGGATTGAAATCTCAGTTCTTTCAGACTGACGCTTTAGTTTGTTCTATTGCTTAATTATTCTAATTAAATTTTATTACAGTTGTTGCAAAAAATGCATTTGCAACAGCTCAACTGGTGTTAAAGAGTTTCTGCTGCTATCTTATGTGTCTATCTTCCATAGAAATCTTCTCCTTAATTGTGGAATAAACTCCACATGAATGAACGGAAAAAAAATATGAAAAGAGGCAAGAAAGATATAAACGTTATTTTGTGTTTAACTGGTTAGCCAATTTATTGGATGCGATATTTTAACTGATATAGGAAACAAAAAAGGGTGTTTCCTTGATTCGCTGTTACTTTCCGGTGCCAATGAACTCGTGTACTTCTCTTTCTTAATGTAACAGTTGAATGAGTAGATTTGATAGTAAAAAAGCCAAAGTGCAGTACATAAAAACTGTGTTTTATAACTGCCACACCCGCTAACTCCTCTGTCAAGCGGTGTTCAACGGTCTTAAATTCAACTTTCTTACATTTTATCCATAGTAATAGAATGCGGCCAGGAATGCAGCGATAGTCGTCATGCGACACTGACAGACACAGTGTTGTCTGCATATTTTCCAATATGTTTTTTTCAATGCAACGGCTTCAACAGAAACAAATGGTAGGTACAGCCATGTTTTAAAAATAAGCTTTTTTAAAGGGAAGCACGGATGGCATAGCGGTTTGATCGTTCGCCTCTCACCAATGCGACCTGGCCGGTTGGAGTCCAGCTTGGCTCGGTGTCGTATGTGAGTCGAGTTGTTCGTTGGCTCTCTCGTGTGTTTCGAGGGGTTTCCTCGGGGTCCTCCGGTTTTCTTCCCTCCACAAAAATCAACTCCTAAATTCTAATTCGATCTCTGGGCTTTCGCCTAGTATGGATCGTAGTGTTCTGTTTGATTCAGTGTCCTACGCTTTGATTTAATAGCCAAAGTAAATATATTTTTTTACTAAACCCTGAATTGACCTCTGGGCTGATCTAAGTGAGGGCAACTCACAGATCGAACCCTGAAACAATCTCTATAGGCTGATCTAAGTCATGCAGGGCACGGCTAACTTACTGTTCAAGCCCCTTTAAAAAAAAACAACGTTTAAGCTGATCTAAGGCAATTCACATTTTGGAATTGCAATTTACGAGTTAGGGTTTGTGGTGGGAAAAAGGGAAAACCCGGAGACAATTCCTCGATTGCAATTAAGGGAAAGACCTAACAACTCTACTCACATGCGATTGCGAGTCCAGGAATCGAACACAAGTCCCCAGAGTCGAAGAGCGAGTGCACTACGACTGTGCCACCCTTACAGTATTCTAATACTCAAAAGTAAACTACGTCAATAGCTTAACATGATTGTTATGATGCACCATCATTTATATGAAACCTATCATAATCAATTGTGACTGAATCGATACCATAAAATATGGTAATGCACAAAAATTCTTTTGATAACTAACAAGAACTTCTTATCGGTTTAGGTATGCATTACTTGATGATGATGGTGCCAGATATGACATGATGAGCACTACTAGTTGTACGGGGGGCCTTGCTCTATGGTTAAGTAACCCTCTTCCAAACAACATAAAGGTTGATCATAAACAAGATATAGATGCACACATATCTTACAAACCTTCAACACAATGTGCCGTAAATTATTCAACGAGCGTTGAAATTATCAGGTGCTCTGGCGGATATTTCATATACAAGTTCAAAGATGCTTTAGATGACAGCAACTGTAACAATGAACCATGGACTGTCTATGCCACAAAAGGTTAGTACAGCTAATTTCGAGTTTGGTCGATCTTTGTTCACGCAAGTCTGTGATGCTAAATATAGGTTTGGACACAGGGTGCATCAGGTTGCGTGCAGCATTATACTCAACCACGAATTGCGCCGTGTAACAATGTCTTCGGCTTATATATGCAAAACGGCATTTTTGAGATGTTTCAGTATCTTTCATATTTTTTATAGTTTTGTTCCAGGAAAAGTTGTGAACTCTGGAAAACTATCTAAACTCTGTCGCTAGCAGTGTTGGCCGCAAAAGCCTGCATCGTATGCCCGAGTATTAGTGCATTTTTCTGCATGACATTGGTGTTCAATTACTTCACGATTTCTTTATTCAATTACAAGCTTTCTTCTTTAATTTCTAAGTTTAGTTTAGTTTAGTTTATTTGTCACAATTGTTATGAATAAGCATATAAATGTTACAAATCATAAATCATATAAAGAAAGAAAGAAATGTTGTGACTGGAAAAGGAAACAGGACTCACGTCCCAATTGACATCCATTCCCAATAAATAGAGTGGCCTTCAAGAATCCATGAAACAATTGAACGTAGATACAATGTAGGAATGAAAACGAGTAACTTAGAGCGAGATACGCGAAACGCTATGGAATATTGATGGGTTTTTGAAAACCACTTTATATTTGATTCTAAGTTTGATTAAATAAATCGATTAAAACCTATATTTGAGAGATAATTCAAGATACGTTTATATTATTTCAAATATGTCTAGGAATCAAATAAATGGAAGTATATGTAAAACCATGTAAACATGTTTATATGTATACGAAATAATTAAGCAAATACTATTTGTTATGTTGCCAAAATCAGAGATTGGTTCATTTCATTCAAATCCCGAATAATGGTATTTTCTAAAAAATAAATAAAAAATAAAAAACTGATCAGTGATTAACTAACCCCATCAGTAGGCAGGGATTTCTTAATCACGCTTTATCAGACAAAACAGAAATGAGGAAATAAGACTTTGATCGATAAATCTGACCTTTGTTTCGTTTGACAATTGTATTAGTATCAGAATCCCCGTCAACTACAAGTTCATCACCGATCACATCATCGTCATCAATCCAACCAACACCGTCCTCTTCAGATGCAGTGACTACCAGTTCAATTTCGATACAGTCTTCCATTCTTGTATCTACCATTACGTCATCATCGGTGATTCCATCGTCATCAGTCCAACCAACACCTTCCTCTTCAGATGCAGTGACTACCAGTTCCATTTCGATACAGTCTTCCATTCTTTTATCTACCATTACGTCATCACCGATCACATCATCGTCATCAGTCCAACTAACACCGTCCTCTTCAGATGCAGTGACTACCAGTTCAATTTCGATACAGTCTTTCATTCCCTTATCTACCATTTCGTCATCACTGGTGATTCCATCGTCATCCCTCCTGCAAATATCTTTCTCTTCAGCGATAGTGACTCTAAGTACTACTTCTACATCTAGTCTCGTTGCGTCGGAAACTGCATCATTTGCATCCACCATTGAATCCTCAACATCTGTACCAATAATACCTTCAAGTACTTTGTTACCAACAACGACCTCTTCTTCAAACAAAGGTATTTGTAAACATATCCGATATTTTTAATAGGGTCCTGAAAGGGGTCCTAATCCCATCTCCCAGCCCAAACTTTTGCAAAATCCCGGCAGTTCCAGGCATGCAAAATCTCAGTCCAAGTTATAGAGTTAGAGTTAGAGATTTGGCAAAATCCCAACCCCAGTAATGGCTAAATCCCAGTCCCAGTGCATGAAACCCCAATTTCCCAGCCCAATAAAACGCGAATCCCAGCTCCCATTTTACCCCTTCAGGACCCTCCTTAAACTCTTCACTAATTTTGCTTTTCGAATCCGAGATATAAACTTTGCAATTTTAAAACATATAAAAATGACAATGTATTCTTTTTTCTTCTTCATTGATTTACAGTGATGTTCATCGTCAAGTTGACAATGATGGAATGGAATTCAGAGTTCCAAAAGCAAGGAAGTTCTTTAAGCACAGAACTTGTTGAAAAAATAACGATTAATGTAAGTACGAAACGCTCTACATATTTGCCTATTCAAATATATTACTCTTACAATATCTATTTAAGGCATATAGACGAACACATTCCAACATAAATTTAATAAACATTTTATAACACTCTTTGCAACTCTCCTACAATGCAGTTTGTAGAGAGGACAGAGGTACTTCTGAGAAAGAGACTATTCACAAATAAATAATCTCTACTGAGGATACCTAGATCATCAAATAAGAGCTCTTCACTATCAATAATTTCAATTCTGGTCTGCCTTTAACCAGCAACCATTGCAACGTTGAAAAGGATGTGTTCATTGTGGTTAACATATGTTTTTTGTTCCATTTTTCTTTTTGTTGGAAGTTCCTTACCCATGACAAGTATCATTTCTGCTGCTCTTGCTGCTATACTGCTGTTGCTGTTGCTGATACTGCTGCTGTAGTTGTTAGTGGTGTTGCTCCTGTTGCTGTTTTGTTGCTTTTGCTATTGCTGTTGCTGCTGCTGCTGCTGAGTGATATTGTTGTTGCTATTATTGCTGCTGCTGTTTTTATTGTTTAATAAAACAAATACATAACATTTTTGCAGATTCAGAAATTCTACACAGGAGACAGAAGCTTCAAACACATAACAGTGACTCTGTTCAGGTACAAATAGCCAGTAAAAAACAATCAATCAATAGATGATCCCCCATGCTATCAATGCTGTAAAACAGTTGAGCAGTCAAATATTCTTCGTGCATACCAAACCTCGATACAATGCGAAATTGAATAAATACACTCTTCAATATATTAAACAAATAATAAAATAATAATAATTAATAATAAAATAAAAGCGATTAACAGTGGAATCCACAGAGTGGCTCTTCCTCCACTGCATTCCAATTGGAATTTAAAAGTTGATTTTTGAGGAGGGAGGAAAAACCGGAGAACCCGGAAAAACCCTCGAAGCACAGGAGAGAACCAACAAACAACTCTACTCACATATACGACACCGAGCCCAGCGGGGCTCGAACTCGGGTCGTCTTGGTGAGAGGGAAGCGCTCTCACCGCTACGCCACCCGTGCTTCCCAAAATGCAAAAAGTCCACACGACACTTAGGTGTAGATTACTTCTGTTGACAGGAAAGGAAGTGTCATAACTGAATTCACAATCGGCTATGCAATACTGAATTCCATTCAAATCATGAAGCTACAAGAACATGTTACGATGACTGGAAAAATCTCCTCACTGCCTGCAAAGGTTCTAAATATCTCCTCAGATAAAGGTAAGAGCATGCACATAGTAAGTGGAACTCAGTGGAAAAAGTAAGCATCCATAAATGGGTAATTCAGTATGAGTAATATTAATTGAAACAATGTGACATTAAACTAAATAGAACCAATATGCAATTCTAAATTTTCTATATATTGCTCTTGTTAGTAATGCATGTTTCTGTACTTTTTCTTTTCGCAGTCCCAAATGCTCCTACAATCATTTCTGCGTCAAGCAACAGCTCGACATCTATTCAACTTCACTGGACAGCCGGTATTTCAGCTGTAGGACTTACAGGCTATCTTGTCTTCTACAAACAAGCTGGCAGTCGATTTGATTCAGTTAAGTTCGAGTCCGTGTCGCCCTCAGACAGGCAAGCAGTGATCGGCGGTCTTCGGAAGTGCACACGTTATACATTCCGTGTGCTGGCTTCTTCCAGTAATGGAAAAGGAGTAGCAAGTGAGCCTGTTACGCTTTCAACAGATGAAGATGGTAAGTGGAATCATAGCAAGTTTTGTCTCCATCCCTATGTCTTCTTTCACCACCCAATCGCTCTTCGGTGCAACCCCTGCCTCCCCCTTTTGATTCCCCTTAGCTATCTTCATGTATCTATTTGTTGATTGCTTCTGAAACGATCTCTTTATAATTATAGAAACTTAATGGAAAGTTTAAGTTCCCAAAATAATATTCCAAGCATTGCTCTAAGAATACGTGGGCGAACAAATCAAATTGGGTTTGAAGCCACGACCCTCGGAATGCACTTGATGTTCTACCAGCTAAGTTACAAGCTCAGACTGGAACAGGCCGTAGTAATCATGATAGTAAGTCATTCGTTATAATTATATCTTATTTTCCACGTAGTTCCATCCGTGCCACCAAACAACCTTGAACTAATCGTGTACAGCTCTACACGAATCGGTCTGGTGTGGGACGCCATCAAAGACAACCAGGCTAATGGTATACTGCTTGGGTATAACGTTTCGTTTACATGGCGTGACAAGATTGATAACCAGTTACATATCAGAAACACAACAGTCCAACCAATTGGTGGCTCACCCATGCTCTTACTGGATGATTTACAGATCTATACAAAGTACAGTTTCAAAGTTTGTGGGTTTACTTCGAAAGGTTGTGGACCCTGGAGCAAAGAAATGACTAAAAGCACCATTTCCGACGGTATGTTGAACTGAATATGTCATTTCAGCTTTTATTGATGTGTCATTCTATAGTCAATAGAAACCAAGTACTGAATTTGCTCACCCCCTACAAAACATATTCAGAGTCATTCAGTTTTGACGAAAGAGATTGTTGAAAATGGAAATAATCGATAATCTTGATGTCATGCTTGTCAATGCTTGTCATCATTAATGTCAACTTCATCATCAATATACTCCTAGTCATTTTTTGTTTGACCTTGGTTTGTGTTATGACCTTTTTTGCACCCTTAAAAATTGCGTTATTCAAATCATTTGTTTTCTGCTTACTATTTAGTTCCTAGTCAACCTCCAAGTAACATCACTTATACAAACCTCACATCAACGTCTTCTGCAACAATCCACTGGATTCCAATTCCTCCCGACCACCTCAACGGCGTTCTGCAAGGTTACCATGTAATCTACAAACTGGTAACACAATCAGAATTAGAAGTGGAGGATGGAACTATAACTACATTGTTTCTTGATCCCAAGAATCGTTCTTTGGAACTGAGTGATTTAGAAGCTCATGCCATTTACAAAGTAGAGATCGCTGGTATTAATGATGGTGGATTAGGAGTAGCAGAGACTGTGTATGTTGGTAAGTCACCAACTGAATAATGGGAAATGTCAATGTGCTAAATTTTCTATCAAGTTTTCTCATTTTGCCTAATTTAGTAACCAAGAACATTTTGATGACTTTAGAAATCGAGAGAAATGTTCACTTATATTGTTCCAAATTAATAATCTTATCATTACTTTATAAACTGTTTTTTTTCTCTACAAAAAGGTGCAACATTATGTAATATATTTATTATTTCATAATGAGAACACAGTTAGATTTTTCGTCGTTTTAATAGTCCAATATTTATATTTTAACCAGAAACTTGTCGATGTCCAAAGACTCTCTACACAAACTTCTGGGCCTATCCACCCTACTTGACCCATAACACGAGCGCTGATATCATTGATGGGATCTTTCCCAACATTGTCACTCAAATGCTAACTTGGGCTTGTGGCGTTTGTATCAACGGCCATGGAGATACGATACTAAATATGACGTCTAATGGTAGAGGTATGACGTCACTAAAGGACAGTGTTGTTGGGGTAATAGAAGACATTGAAGATGTTCCACAAGTCAGTTTTCCAATCTATGGAAACAAGGACATCAAAGAGTACAAAGGATCACACCAATATGTGCACGTAGTGGACTCCCCTGGAATAGCATTTATAACCGTCAAACAACCAACTGAACCGTTTGCTGTGTCAAAAGTCATCATAGGTTGTTTACCTCTCATTGGTCTTGCCATGTGCATGACTTATATTGCTGGATTTGTTGTTTGGCTATTGGTAAGAATGCGATTGCTCTTAGTTATCATTTCTGCACGGTGTTTTCAGGACTGGCAGTCTCATTGTTGCTGTTTGTTCTTTAGCTGTTCCTGGTAATTCATTTTACAGTTCATAATTTTACTTTTGTAATCAATACTATTAATAGCGACTGCTTGACTAGGTTCTGATTTGGCTTAAGGATTAGAGGGAGTGTATTTATTTTCTCTTATCCATTGCCACCGGAATTTGTTTTTCTTCTTTTACCATGGTTTACCTCTACTTTCCAGTCTAATACAGCAAGGTAAAGCCAGCACCCCCACTTCAAAAAAAAAAAAAAAAACGCTTGCTGAAATCAAATGTATCGTATTTAATCATTGAATTGACTAGTATTATTTTCAAATAATCTTTAGGAATCAAGGCAAAATGAGCAATTCCCAGTGCCATTTACCAAAGGAATCAGGGAAGGATTTTGGTGGTCGTTCATTACCATTACTACACTTGGGTAAGTTATCTATTTTTAAATTGAGCAAAAAGACGCGTTGCACACAACAGGATATTTAATAGCGATATATATCTCATAAAGTCACAATAGGAAAGGCTCAACATATCTGCCACCATCACCGCAGTCAACTCTGATACACACTTGTTATGCGATCACTGTATGTTTCTATGGCTTTCATGGTTTGCACTCTGCAACTCGCTTCTTTGATGGCAAAACATCACCCTTTATGTAGTGTATGCCGCCCTTCTCCACGAAACTGATCTGAATGTTGTTTTTTGTTTGTTCATAGTTATGGTGATCGCCACCCAATTACAGTAATTGGTCGTTTATTTGCAATTTTGTGGACCCTTTCTGGCTTAGTGATTATTTCAATTCTTATTGGTGGATTCACAACATCACTGACAACAGTTAAAATGAGTGGTGACATCATAGTTTATGGAACTAAGGTAGCTTCGTAACTTTTTAGTTTGGTTAAGATTTTGGGTCTAGTTACAGTTCAGCACCTTGAACGAACACTCTGACGGGTCTAAGTATGTGATTAGCATTATGCATTATCATAGTCAATGTAGGCTATGAATCACCTACTAATTAAAGTTGCAGCATTTTTCTCAACCCTTTTTTTTTTTACACAGATAACTGTTATCGAGAACTCAACTGAACATCACGTAGGAATACTGAAGAATGCAATGATCAAAAAAAGTATAAATATATTTTTAAATGGATGAAGATAGGGACGCAGACCGATATTCGTTTATATGTCTTATGAAATGACATTTAACACATCGCACAATAACTTTTACACCCCCCGGATAGAAGCGCACCATTTGGCGATGCACCAATTTCGTGCTGTGCAGACAACCTTATGAAATGTACTTTACTGCTTTTTAAAAAAAAGCTTAATAGCTTTGCTTAATTGAATGTAATTTTTGCATTTCTAGAATATCTTTGCAACAATGTAACTTGTATTAAAGAAACGTTGGACAAAGATGTTGTAAGGGGTGCTTTGATTGACACCTACGTTGCCGCTGACCAAAAAGATCGCCTGTTTAATGAGAATATTACTGTTACGAAGCTGCTGGACAAGAATATCGGCTACGGTGTTGTACTTTCTGGAGAGGCCAAAGTAGTACGAAAGAGATGTAATGATTTTATGAAACGAAATGTTGAGGAGATTTCCAAGGTTATACAAAACTACACAAGCACTTTAAAGGTAAGGATTTCATGGGGCGATCACGTCGGCTGTGTACCGCGTGATTATCTCATTGCTGTCAAAATACGCAAAAGAAGTGGGAATGATGATTTGCATTGGTTGAAATCATGACATAATACAACAGGCCCACTTGGCTTGCACTTCAATCCACCTGTCATTCCCTTGAGTTAATATATTTGCTTAATGGTAAAATAGAATCGCATAAGCTTTACCAATAAGCAAAGTTATTTTTTGAAGGGAATAAAAGGTGGATTTAAGTGCACGTCAAGTGGGCTTGTTGTATTGTGTCATGATTTTAATTCGTTTTATCTTTTTATAGCCGTCTTCAGGAAGTAGACATGTGGAAAAAGGCACTGGTTTATTTGACAGCGAATCTCCCACTTTTAAAACGGCACTGAAATGGCCATTATGGGGATTGATCATTGCTGTGATTTGTGGACTACTGTGGCAGTTAATGTGGCGAATACATCAAAGAAAAGGTATTTTGCTTCTATTATTGTTTAGTCGAATTGAGCACTTAAGGAGTAAGACAAACTGATTGATTTCAGCTATGGCATAACCTCAATTTCATTAAGGGGAATCAAATTTGGTACTCAGGGGGAGGGGCAGGGAAAAACATGCTACATTTTTTTTAAATTTTATTTTTTACCATAACTGTGAAATTTCTCTCGTGCTAATTGGTCGAGAGCCGTGGTAAGTAAGAGGACATACCGATAGAATGACGAATCGCTCGCGCACTAAGCCAGCGCGCGCTTCAAACGATTTTTTCTATTAAACTTTTTCTTCGTTTTTGGATCTTTTATTTGACTTTGATATGGTAAAAAGAAAAAAAATTCCGATAGTTTTGCGTGGTATATCCTCTTATTTACCACGATATAACGTCAAAACTTGGTAAAAATTAGTTATGTACCCACTCGGCTACGCCTTGTGAGTACATGAAATGTTGACCAACTTTTGACGTCATATCGTGATAAATAAGAGGATATACCACTCTAAACCATCGGAAATTTGTTAAATATCTAATCAAATTAGCACTAAACATACAAGAATTACATTTCTTAAAAAAGATCATATACTTTAAGCTTTGGATATAAAGTAAAGTTAACTGTAAAGATGTTAAAGAATAAAGACCTAGCAATTATAGTAGTTTTTATTTATTTATTTTTAATTTTTTATCTATCTTTTATTAAACCCAGTAGGGATAAAGTCACACTCTTCTTCCCGACTGTCAAGAATTAAAAACGAAACCAAGCAATTAGTCAACATATTTTACGAAGATTTCAGTACAAGAATTAAAAGCCTTCGAGCTAAACACAAGCGTCAAAGACAACACCTAATCCATATGAGAAAAAACGTTATAAAACCTGAAATAATTCAACTTCGTAGTTTAAAACAACAACAAACGTAATCTTTTTTATGATGTTTTTATAAAATAATTTGACGCGTCCTCTGATTGGATTAAAAACTTGGTGCTGTTTTTTAGCCGCACTTGTATATTTTGTGATGATATTGTAAAAACAATTGACAAAGACCATGCATGAGAAAAAATGTATTGAAAATGAAAGGGTTTAGAATATCATCGCCAGAAATTCCGAAGGGACATGCGTACGGTGGCTCTGAAGTGCCATCAGAAAGTGCTACTTTTTTTCTGCCATTGCCACTTACGTTACGCTTTATGTTGCCAATTACGTTGTGCCTTACGTTGCAATTGTTTTCTTACCTATACTTAATTCGACTATACTAAAATAATCTTCTGTTAAATGTTCTTTACTCCACTTTGCTGTTTAGAGAAATGGGTCTTTTTATCCAAAATACTCATTTCTCTTTTAAATGGCGAGCTAGCTCGATAACGTAAGTTCCCCTAGCTCGCCGGCACTATTTACATAAATTTCTTTATTCATTTTCATACTAAAAATCTAGTTAAATCTTTTGAGTGTAATAGTATTAGTAACAATATATCAAATTATCAAATGTATATTTAACAACGAATGTATTTAAAGTGCAAATAAAGACTTACTTACTTGCTTACTTACTTACGTTGCGCTTTAGGCTGCGACTTAGGTTGCTACTTAGTACGTTGTGCCTTACTTTCACAACCCACTAACTCTACGCTTGGGCTACCTGTGTTTTCACCACATGCAGTGGAATTTAACTTGAGTCCGCAATGCTATTAGTAGCTAAGTGGCAACGTAAAGTGCAACCTAAGGCGCAAAAATAGCACTTCTTGATGGCACTTATGAGCTACCGTACATGCGTATTAGTGGCGGTATTCTTACGGAGTAATCCTATACTTACAGTTCTCAAATTAACAAAAAGGTGTATGAGGCTACAGTAAAAATATTTCACTAATATTTGCCTATGACGCATATAACGTATTATAACCCAACGATGAATTTTCGCGCGCTGTCATTGGTTCAAATGGGTCACGTGCAGGACGGGTATCAGGCGATATCCCCCGTCCGAAGTGATATTCGTCCAGCAGAAGGTAAAAACGTTAAAAAAGAAAAGAAAAAACACGGAAAACAAAGAAACTCGGTTTTTACAAACAAGTGAGAATAAAATACAAAGACTGGTTGAGAAAACTACGCTAGGAAACACGAAAAAATCAACAAAATATACTGTAAATGTCTTCAATGGTAAGCATCCATGTTTCGTGAATGAAGTTTTTGGTTTCTTTTCGAAATTGTTTTTATAAACTACTAAAAACCAACAAAGAATTCGACAACAAATGTCAAACAATAGAATAGTTCAATGTCAAACAGCTTTCATTTACCAAAATAATTGTTTTTATATCCAGCTTGGAGACGAGAGAATTATTTTTTGAAAACTCTGGAGATGACGAGTCGATGCAGTTTGCTGAATTCATTTCAGTGAAGTCGTTGGGTTATAAAATAAATAAACCCCCTCTGGCTCACTGGGATATCGGCTGATAATGTCCTTGGATGAGAAATGGTCCTCAAAATATCACATTTGCCCTCGAAGCTTCGCTTCTCGGCCAAATGTTCTTTTTTCGGACCATTTCTCATCCTCGGACATTATCAGCCGATATCCCAGCCGCCAGGAGGGGTTTATTTACTAATTAACTAACACATAAATAGCTTTGCTTTTTCCAAGCATAAATTTGTTCTGGTCGATTTTGAGGACGAAATGTCAACGTCATTCGGTTGAAATAATACTGAAGGATGTTCAGAAAGACGCTAGACTTATTCCTATACATGTATCTTGGACTGCGAACGGTCTACCAGCTTCCAACGGTCTACCACAATAGGTTTAAAGAAAACAATGCCAAGTCTTCTTAAATGTCTTGGTAGACCGTGGTAGACCGTTCATATGAATGGTTCAAATTTCATTCGTCATCATGGCGTGATTCTGTTTGCGTCTTAGTTAATATTAACTTTGAAAAACATTCAGGGCATTCAGAAGTGATTGATTTTAATCCTTCCTCTGGTATATTTGATTTGTAAAATCAATAGTGGTATTCATCGAATTGTGCTCTTCAACTTCTATAACCGATAAGGTGTATATGATACACGGGGTCTGCTTCTTCCAAACAGTAATGCAACCTTTACTATATTAATTTTTGAGCTTCCAAATATAAGCAACAACACTTCGATAGTAACTTTGGGATTACTAGTATTATTTACACTTTATGCAGATGCATGTAGGCAAAAATTCACTAAAGATTCTAGTAATAATCCATGTTTATGACTTTGTTATTATCCTCACTTATATACCAATAGAATAAACAACACAAACTTATAATTATTCCAGAACAGGGTTATTAAAAGTAAGACAGTAAAAATCAAAAGTGTTGACACACTGCCTCATAATGTTGAAAAAAGTAAGCATACAATGTAAGAAAAAGCGCTTTAAAAATCCAACATAAACGACAACCCCCCTCCCCCATTCATTGTTGTTCCTTGAGAATGTGGCTAGCTCACGGTATCCAACTTTGGCCATTTAGACAACATTGCAAGGGGAGGGGAGGGGGAGCGTACAGTCGACATCAGCCATTTCACACAGCCAATTTTGGGAGCATTATAGGGGTAATGTATCAACACATTTTGATTTTAACTGTAGAGTTTTAATTCCTCAATATCTTACAAAATATTTAACCACAACAGCTTCACGGCTTAGAAGTTCAACAACTAACTTGCAAGCTTTAATAGAAATAATAAATCAGAACCAAAACTTTAAATTACAATTCGGTTTGACTTTCTCACCTTTTTTGTTTAAACCTTCTTTTGAATTTAATTAAACAAAAGAAGGTGAGAAATTCGGGATAAAATCGCATGCGAACTGAAAACGATTCTTTCAACCATTTGGCCAGCGTCGACTGAATTCCCAGTTCTCGTTGAAACGGATGTGTGCAAAGACAGGAGTGGCTGTAATTCATGCAACGCAAAGGGTTGTGGGATATCCATTGTTATGCTAATTTCGTACTTTATTTCTGGCACTGAAAATATTCCCAAAATAAACACTGAAATGACTACTCGACCCATTTTTTCCTGAACCTCGTATTGGGTAATTTAGCAACAGTGTTAACCTTACAAATCCGTTGGTCGAACAATCAAAAGATGTACTTATTAAGGAATAGAAAAAAGTAGAGTTTTTGAAGGAAGCTTTTACTTTCAAAACATTTTTAATTTAATACATAATTTAGCAAATATTTTCACAGCTTAAAATTTAATTTAATTTAATTAACAATTATTGCGCATTTCGCAAGCCTCAATGCGCTTACATTATAAAATAAAACTAATATATTATACTAAAAATAAAATAATAATAAGTTGATAATAAAGCGTCGATAATATTCTAGATAAACGAAGTAACAGTAAGATCTCATAATATCAACTAACAATTAAAAGCTTCTTTGAATAAATGTGTTTAAAGTTTTGATTTAAACTTGTTAATTGATTCCGCGTTTCTTATAATTTGTGGTAATTTATTCCACAATTTTGGAGCTGCATTTGCGAAAGCTCGGTCTCCATATGTAGAGGTCGCTGATCTAGGAACCACTAGGAGACCTTTAGTGGCTGAACGTAACGTACGTTTAGGTAAATAATGTTCTAGTAAACTAGTTAGATACAAAGGCGCATTACAATTAATGATCTTATAAGTAAGCAGTAATACCTTGAAAGTGATACGAGACTGTATAGGTAGCCAATGTAAGTTATATAGTATTGGAGTTATGTGTTCCCTCTTTTTGGTTCTAGTCACTAATCTAGCTGCGGAATTTTGAATGCGCTGAAGTTTGCATAACTGTTTGGCAGGTATGCCATATAAAACACTATTACAATAGTCTAGCTTTGAGGATACAAAGGCATGGACTAAGCGCTCAGCAGAAGAACTATCAAGATATTTCCGTATCCTACCAATATTTCTGATGGCTAACGAGGCTGAGCGGCAAACCTTATTTACGTGACTAGACATAGAAAGATGCTGGTCAAATACTACTCCTAAATTACGAGCCTCTTTACTAGTAGTTACTATATGTTGGCCAACAGTTATGCTAGGTATTGAAATTTGTTTTGAAAAACGAGACGTAAAATGGACTATTTCAGTCTTTGATGTATTGCAGCTAAGCTTATTTGTAGCAAAAAATGCTTGTACCTCACTAATACATTGTTCTAAGTTAGTTAGAGTTGAAGCTCTACAGTCAGGATTCATTGTTATGTAAAGTTGCGTGTCGTCCGCATACAACATGCAGTCTAATCCATGTGATTTAATGATGTTCTCCAGAGGAGCTAAGTATAGTATGAACAACAATGGACCCATCACGGAACCTTGGGCAATACCAGATTTGATAGTCTTGGATGCTGATTCAGAAGATCCAATAGCGACTTTCTGAGTACGTCCTGTGATGTACGATTCAAAACATTTAAGTACAATGTCAGAGAAACCAAAGTTGATGCTGAGTCTATCAATTAGTGATGTATGGTCTACAGTATCAAAGGAGGATGACAAGTCCAATAATACCAGGATGACTTCCAACTTTTTGTCTAACGCTCTGATGATATCATTGTGTACTCGAAGAAGAGTGGTCTCAGTACTGTGGAATGTTTGATACGCAGATTGAAATTTAGGATAGAGATCATTTCTTGAGAGGTAGTCACGAACCTGGGTGGCAGCAATGCGTTCAATAAGTTTACCAATGAATGGAAGATTGGTAATTGGCCTGTAGTTGGATAGATCTTCTTTAGTGAGTGATGTTTTCTTAATTACAGGGAGTAATCGTCCTTCCTTCAGCTTAGTGGGAAAGATACCCAGTTGTAGCGAGGAGTTAACTAAAGATGTTATTACAGGCAATACCTCCACAATGCAGGATTTCAATAGGCGTGTCGGGAGTGGATCTAACGAGCAAGACTTAGATGGTGATTTTTGTATAACTTTACTTACAGTATCACTAGAGACTTGATCAAAGTTGCTAAGACTGCAGTTGACAGAGTGACAAGTGTTTAGCGGTGATTTGTATGGCACTGAGTAGGATATATTCTGTCTTAGGTTATCAATCTTTTCGATGAAGTAATTACTAAATCTTTCAGCTAACTCCAGGGATGAAGTATGCGAAGGTAAGATAGGCGGCGGTTTTACCCTAAACATACCATCAATCAGCCGGAATAGCTGACTATTATCAGAAGATTCAAATTTTGATTTGTAGTACTCGGCCTTGTATTGGTCCACTAATGATGTATAGCGCTTGCACTGATCCTTGTAGATTTGCTTGTGAATCTCTAGTCCTGATGAACGATAAGCACGCTCACTACGACGTTTTTCACGCTTTGCATCACGTAACTCAGAAGAGTACCAAGGAGCATGTGGACGTAGAGTGAAGGATCTATGTGTCTCAGGTACATGTTTGTCAAGTACATTTCGAAGTTCCTGATTATAGTGTTCGATGTATTTGTTGGGATTGTGCTCATTAGTTAGACTAGATAAAGAGTTGACAATGTCAGCTTTGAACGATGACAAGTCGATGCCTTTAAGGTGACGACGGCGACAGTGAGCCTTTCCAGCTGGAGGTTTGGCGAAGGCGAGAGAGCAAGTTACTACACTATGGTCAGATGGAAGATCGTCAATGACCGAGATTTTAGATAGTTTAGTGTGATCACTTCTGTCTATAAGGAGATCGAGCGTATGACCGCTACGGTGTGTTGGCATCACGACGTGTTGGACTAAACCTGCTGAATCCAGCATGTCTTTAAAAGAGTTTGCGATAGTATCATTATCATTATCCATGTGAAAGTTGAAATCTCCACTTAGTAATACATACTCAGGTATAAGTGCTACTGTTTCTAAGAGAGTTGAAAAGTCTTTGAAGAATGTTTCTGGTGTCGCGCGGTTCTTCTTGGATGGGGGAGGTCTGTAGATGGTGATTAGACGAATAGTTGATGTTCCATAGCTGATTGATAAGTCCATATATTCCATAGATGTAAATAGGAGGGGTTCGTTTCTGATCACTTTAAATCCCCTGCGCAAGAGAACACCCACTCCACCACCTGTTCTATTGATTCTGGGGGCGTGATGAAAATCGTAGTCCTTCAAAGTGTGAAGCGTTTCCGCAATGGTGTTGTTATTGCTAGTTTCTTGGTCAGCAGAGAGCCATGTTTCAGTGATAGTTCAAATATCAATGTGTTTTGATATGATCAAATCACATTTGGAACCAGCTTTCTTATTGGCAGACTGGGCGTTCCACGTAGCAAATCTGATGTTATTCGATAATTGAGGAACAAATGGTGTACGAGGTATTGTGATGAGAGTGCGATCGTAACGTATTGTCTGATGTTTATTGACCATAGACCAATGATTCATATTCATGCTGGTAGATATTCGCACAGGAATGCGTTGTGCTGTGCTGTCCTTGTTCTTGTAAATGACATTGGAATGCAAATTTGAGTCAGTAATATGTGTAGTGTTAGGTCCTGGATTTAGTTTGAACACTAAATCGCCTTCGATAGGTAGATGGAATGTCGCTATTGAGTTGCTATAGTACGAGCAAGGATTCTTATGTCTACGTGCTTTTCTTTGTCTTGAATGGAAAGCTCCGTGATTTTGAGGTGTATAAGCTTCGTGTTTTATATCTTGCTTGGAATGTGTTTGTTTAGAATGCCTTGCATCGCCATGCCGCAAACTTAATTGAGCTGAGTGAAGTGCATTTTGGTCTGAAAATCAAACGGGTGTTTACATAATTGTACGATTGTGTAGCGGGAGTGCAATTTTTTAATCACAAGTATGATTTCAGGCCAAAATTTCACGACATAATGTTAAATCAGCACTTCATTATATCCATTTTGAAATATCCTGTAAAAGAAAACTGAAAAGAAAAATGAAAGATGAAAGAAAAAAAGAAAAATGCTTGTCGTACAATCACTCGATCGAAATGCTTTATAAAGTTCGGCTTTTAAGAAAATAGGTTTAAAATGGCCTTACCTGAAAGCCATCGCGTTTGATTTATTGCTCTTTAGGTAGTTAAAAAGTCTTATACTACAGCTAACTAATATTTTCGAATTTTCTCAAATTACGGGTCTTTCCGTCTTTCCCGTCAAACAAGACTGTGTGACGTCGCAGTTCGACGACGAGAATACGAAGACCTCCGTCATGCTCTCGGGTCGGTTGCCGAAGGAAAGCCGTTGCGTTTCAACCGTGTGGAGTGAGCCCGGTCCACGGGTCAACACAAGCGAGGTAGTGACTAAATACGGGCGAATTTCATGGCTCAAAAAGCCGCGGACTAACCTCTAAGTTAGATTTCTGAGCTCTATAGGGATGTGAGAGAGGGGATATGAAGAAATTATGGCGATCGTACAGGAATTAGAAGACTTACGAGGAGTTGAAACTCGTGATGGGTTGCCGTTGGGATCCCGAGTGACCTACCTTCTCTACTTTCTTAACAGTGGAGAAAAAAAATGCTAAAACTGGCTTAATCCGAATTCTAACCAGACAGGGCGATAGAGGTATAACTTCTCAAAGGTCAGCTAAGATTTCTTTACTAATTTACTAATAATAAAAATAAAAATAATGATAATAATAATAATAATAATGATAATAATAATAATAATAAAAAAATATTAATAATAATCACAATAATAATGACAATAGTAAAAAAGACACGAAAATATTAACAGTGATTTTGAAGAATAATAAAGATACTAATGATTTATAGAATCTAAAAAAAAGAATTAATACTAAAAAATATCTATTTACATGTAATATTAAAAGGAAATATATAAATCATGAGGATATATCCTAAGACTATAACATAAATCATAGAAAATGTATATAAATCTAAAGTATAAACTAATATAAAAAGTTCAATATAATAATAATAATAATAATAATAATAATAATAATAATAATAATAATAATAATAATAATAATAATAATAATGATAACAATATCTAGCTGGATGTAGTGTTATATAGTGTTGTAATAATTATATATGTGTACACTTCGTTCGTTCGTTCGTTCGTTCGTTCGTTCGTTCGTTCGTTCGTTCGTTCGTTCGTTCGTTCGTTCGTTCGTTCGTTCGTTCGTTCGTTCGTTCGTTCGTTCGTTCGTTCGTTCGTTCGTTCGTTCGTTCGTTCGTTCGTTCGTTCGTTCGTTCGTTCGTTCGTTCGTTCGTTCGTTCGTTCGTTCGTTCGTTCGTTCGTTCGTTCGTTCGTTCGTTTTTTCTGACCAATAAGTGTAAACATTAAATATTTTTTAAGTAAGAATTAATTTTAATTTCAAATGTTGATACTTTAATTTAATTATTCATAAGTATGAAATTAAATAAACATTTCGTCTGAATGAATTTTTGCCAATAAGGAACCTCTGGCTCTTTTTCTAGAAGATTCTAATCAAGAGTACCAATATGTCCTCTAGCATTGAAATAGTAAAACCGAAATTCAACTTCCAATTTTTGCTGGAAATGAGTTTATACTAACCCTGGGATCCAGAGATTATTTATTCTACCTCCGGCGTTTACTATTTTGACGAGAAAACCACCAGAAGCGAAATAGAACCTCTGGATATCAGGGTACCTTTCTTCGAGAAAGAAATAATAAATTCTTTCTGCAGGAAAACTAGAGTGGTTTTCATAAACCCGTGAAACAAAGTGTACTAATTAAAGTGTAATATCCTAGACAACAAAATATAAAACAAAAGAATTAGCAAGAAGTAGTGATAAATATGCTAATAAAAGTGTATTTCACGGGTTTATGAAAACCACTACTAACATAGAAATAAATTAAGAACGACAATTAATGTGTATGGTCAAGTTGTGAATTAGTTTCCATTTTCCTACTTCTAGGATCATCATCAAATTTATAAATTCTACCAAATGGCTTAGATTTTTCTAAAATATTTTGTAATTTAGTATTCTTTAGTATTTAATATTCGTTGCAGCTTGAACAGAGGATTAAGGAACCAGAAAGTAAAAATTAAAATATGTCAAATCAAATAATACTTCTTCTCTTTGCGTCCTTTAGTCTGTCTCTGCTATTTTCTATTGTTCACAGTGGGTCCCTGTTAAAATAAGGGCTATTCAGTCAATTCCATTCATTTAGAGACTATGACTTTTTTACATATGGACTTTTTCGCTGAAGTGACGTCAGAAAAACGTCAGTGACTTTACCGATTCGCATAAAGAAAGAAAAAGAAAAAAAAAATGCTTGGCGCTCTCATTTTCCCATGTTTAAGACGTTCTATTTTAGTGTATCGTAAACTTGTTACTTTTTAAGGCTTAAAGTCGATCTCAAAAAAAGATAGCACGATGCTCACAATTGGTTATCAACTGGGGATTGTGTTGGCAAGTTTTACATTGTTAAAAGGTATGTCAATGTCCTATACATTTATAAGTTAATATACATTAAAGCTAATTCTGAATTCATAAATTCCTACTTTCTCCCTGGATTCTCTGAACTAAAGAACAAAACACGAAAAAGAAGACAAAAATGTTTCGTTTCCGGTTCTTGGATCATCCTTCCTCGATTTTTGGATTTCCAACATTTATTCTTGTTGCCAATGACGTTTGATTACTTTCAGAAATAACAAGTAGCCAGTAGGAGAACTATAGATATCGTGTCAATATTTATTCACGCTCGTATTGAAAACATTTTCAGAAGTAAGCTAGAACAGTAAAACAGTAAATCTTTGCTTACGAGTTGATCTCATGATCAAATTATATTTCACACAAATTAAAATTATATAAGAATATTTTTTTGTTTTTACAGTGCTAACATTGTTGACACTTTTGAATAAAACTTCCAAAGAGTTTTCGAATATTTTATGATAAATACCAAAATTACGATATCTAGCGAACACAAATGAAAATATTTTTCTATCCTACACTGTAAAAATTTAATCTCAAAAACTTAGCCTGGTTTGTAATATACGTGTGTATGCATCGAATTCATTTTGTTTAAGCAATGGTTACTATGATGTTCTTGAAAGCCTAATGAAGTTCAGCTAGGATCTTTGCAGTTCATCTGATCTTTTTAAAAATAGTCAAACCTCCTTGGATTTGGTATACGATTAAATTTAGAATATCAGGAATGCTACTTGGAGTATACATACATAATACATACAGACAGGTGAACTTAGGAAGGTAGACGTTTTTGCATATGTATATGATTTCGACAATTCATATATTTTTATTCATCAAAATAAGACGTCTAAGACTGTCCGTGTATTTTTTCAGTTTGTTCAGATGTACCTTTACATTGTTTTCTTCTTCTTGCAGTTATGGTTTTAAAAAGGTCTTATACCGTAATAAAATAGTATGATTCGTGACAAATTCAAGTATATAAATATTAATGTTACGTTATAATGTATGTTTTTATAAAAGTATTGGACCTGCTACAACACTTATGAAATTATAACATCAAACTTGCAACAACACAGTTGTCTTGAAGCTGAGTTCATAGTTTCTCAATCCGTAGCTAAAGATAACCCGGTAACAAAAGAAAAGGCAAATTGTGCCAAAAAAAAAATGATATGAAAGTCACATTTTTAACGTGATCATTATAAGAATAAAAGATGTGCCAATAGACGATTCAACTCAGCAAAAAAAACTGCTTTTTAACACTGCGTTTTAGCTTCATATAATAATAATAATATTTATTATTTATAATGCGCAACTTCCGTGCAAATAGGATCAAATGCGCAATTATTATCTTCTTCTTCTTCTTCTTGTTCTTCTTCTTCTTCTTCTTCTTCTTCTTCTTCTTCTTCTTCGTCTTTTTCTTCTTCTATTTCTGGTTGTCTTCTCATCTGTAAGCATGCTGACATAAATAAGGCAGGATAGACAAAGTTTGGCGCATGCTAAAAAAGTCTTCTTACTAGTACAAATTAAGAAAAATGTCATTTGAAATCTGCATGAATACTTTTTTAAATAAAAATGAAAAATGTAAACCTATAATTCTTTAAATGTACTTTTAGATTAAAAAGTCTTTATTATCACAGGTATCTTTGTTTCACAAAAGAAGCACCCACTTAAAATAAGCATTTCTTTTTTTGTACTAAACTTTAGTATCAATTTAAGATCTCAAATATATTGGAAAACATGTTGAAATGCAGGCTTGCATAAACGTTAGTGTCCATACATAATCCCAATTCACAATTGAA
Source organism: Anthopleura xanthogrammica (assembly GCA_964019055.1). Lineage (NCBI taxonomy): Eukaryota > Metazoa > Cnidaria > Anthozoa > Actiniaria > Actiniidae > Anthopleura > Anthopleura xanthogrammica. Next base: position 584,915 of record OZ025211.1, read on the forward strand.
GTGTGTGTTCTTACAGACTGACACATTAGAATGTTGTATTATTGGTGGCAAAAATGTCAAAAAAATGTGCTTTAGGGATAGTCTTGGGCAAATATATAGAGATCATCTCCATTGGGGATTGAAATCTCACTTCTTTCAGACTGACGCTTTAGTTTGTTCTATTGCTTAAGTATTTTAATTAAGTTTTATTACAGTTGTGGCAAAAAATGCATCTGCAACAGCTCAACTGGTGTTAAAGAGTTTCTGCAGCTATCTTATGTGTCTATCTTCCATAGAAATACTCTTGTCAAAAAAAAAAACACCAGAAAAATGAATGAACGAAAAAAATATATATGAAAAGAGGCAAGAAAGATATAAACGTTATTTCATAGTTGTGTTTAACTGGTTAGCCAATTTATTGGATGCGATATCTTAACTGATATAGGAAACAAAAAAGGGTGTTTCCTTGATTCGCTGTTACTTTCCGGTGCTAATGAACTCGTGTACTTCTCTTACTTAATGTAACAGTTGAATGAGTAGATTTGATAGTAAAAAAGCCAAAGTGCAGTACATAAAAACTGTGTTTTATAACTGCCACACCCGTTAACTCCTCTGTCAAGCGGTGTTCAGCGGTCTTAAATTCAACTTTCTTACATTTTATCCAATAGTTATAGAATGCGGCCACGAATGCAGGGATGATCGTCATATGAAACTGACGGGCACAATGTTGTCTCAACCTTCTCAAATTTCGTTTAACTGCAGCCATTTCCAAGAAGACCAATGGTAGGTGCAGCCATGCTTTAAAAATAAGTTTTTTTTAAGGGGAGCACGGGTGTTGTAGCGGTTTTATCGCGCGCCTCTCACCAATGCGACCCGGCCGGTTCGAGTCCAGCTTGGTTCGGTGTCGTATATGAGTCAGAGAGTTTTTTTTTTTTTTTTTTTTTTTTTTTTTTAATTTTTTTTATTTACAACTTATCGAGTATCACACTAAGTGTGATACCCTAGAAGAAATACATGATACATGCAATACATTTTCCAATAAAAACAATTAATATACAGTTCAGATTATTTACAACTTATATTTATAACTTATTAGATTTTTTGATATATATATATATTATTATTATTATTATTATTTTATTTTTTTTTGTTCCATGTGATTTTTTTTCTATCCTTTACATATCTATTTGCATTTACTATTCTATAAATTGATTCTATTGTTTTAGTTGTTTGTATGTGTAGACACAAACACACGCACATAAACACAGAAAAAAAAGAAAAACTGACAATAAGAACAGAAAGCACACACATTTTTGCACTGTGAAGACGTGGGAAGAGACTAATTAATCCAAACTGTTCAATCTGTCTTTGAAGTGTTTTTGCTCAAACATTTGGTAAAAGGGGACCACTTTTTTTCAAATAACAATTGATCGCGTTTCGATTTTGATGAAACTATTTTCTTTTCGAAATCAAATTTAGTTGTTGCATGATTAAGGAACGTCTGAAAAGTGTAACATTCATCCTTTATAAACGCGTTAAACATATTCTGCTTTGCAATTAGAATTAAGTGATTTATTAAAATATTTTTTTTGACATTAGTTAGATAGCCATACAATATCAAAGCAGAAGTAATTTCAAGCTCAAGCTTAGGAGTAGAAGAGATTTCCAGCCACCATGCTTTAAATTTGTCCCAAAAAGATTGAGCTTTTTTACAATGAAAAAAAAAATGTGTACAAGTATGTTTTTCACGATCAAAACAAAAAGGACAAATATTATTTTCAGCAACGCCAATTTTGAATAAGTAACTTTTTAAAGGAAGTATGTTATGAATAATTTTGAACTGAAACATTGAGAGTTTAATTTCTTTAGTCACAATGAAAGGGAGTGAATATACTACACTCAATTCGGAAGGGTTGATACCCGCCTGAAGAATCATAGATTGATTGGTAGGCCCTTGAAAATCTCTACTCGTAAAAATCTGTCTTATGTCTTTTGCATCCATTTTGGTTATATCCCAAAAAAGTTTCTCCGTATCAGGTGAAGGTTTAGATTTTAAAAACTTTTTGACAGCCTTTATCACCCCTTGATAGGTGAGAAAATTAGTATGAATGCTATATTTGCTCGTAAAATCAAAGAAGCTTAAAAAGTTATTTCCACTATCTAACAGATCATCAATAGCTTTAATGCCTCTATCAAACCAGGATTAGTAAAAAACTGAGTCAGAGAGTTGTTTGTTGGCTCTCTCCTGTGTTTCGAGGGGTTTCTCCGGGTCCTCCGATTTTCTTCCCTCCACAAAAATCAACTCCTAAATTCTAATTTTTATCTTTGGGCTTTCACCTAGTATGGATCTTAGTGTTATGTTTGATTCAGTGCCCCACACTGTGATTTAACCCTGAAATGACCTCTGTGCTGATCTAAGTCAAGGCATGGCTAACTTACGGTTCAAACCCCCTAAAAAAAACAACATTTAAGCTGATCTAAGGCAACTCACATTTTCGAATTGCGATTTACGAGTTAAGGTTTGTGGTGGAAAAAACGGAAAACCCGGAGACAATTCCTCGATTGCAATTAAGGGAAAGATCTAACAACCCTACTCACTTGCGATTGGGAGTCCAGGAATCGAACACAAGTCCCCAGAGTCGAAGAGCGAGTACACTACCACTATACCATGTTTATTTGCCTCGATCTACCGACCTCCGTCTGCAGTCTCTTCCTTCTTTGATGACTTTGATCTGATGCTCTCTAAGGTAGATTGTAACAACTGCAAGACCTATTTACTTGGTGACTTTAATATTGATCTTATTGCTAATAATGCACAATCAAAACGCTTTATAAATTTAACTAGGACTTATAATTTTAAACAAATTATTACTGTACCAACAAGACCTGTTTCTGGTACACTTTTAGATCACATTTTTGCAAATTTTAATGATAATATACTTAAATCTGGCACTTTACCGATTACCTTAAGTGATCATCTACCAATTTTTGTTACCATCAATTCTAGATCTATAAGATCGAAGAGTAGTGGGCACAAACCTATGCTTTTTCGTTCAAAAAAGAATTTTAAGATCGACGAGTTTTTGTCTGATATAGAATGTTTACCTTGGAGTTCAATGGATATGTTCCCCGATCCTAATGAAGCATTAAGTCATTGGTATTCTTTGTTCAAAAGTGTAATAGATTTACATGCTCCCTTAAAAAAGCGGCGAGTCAAGAGGGAATTCATTCCTGAATGGTTCGACCATGAAATCGAATCAGCTATTTCTAAAAGGAATAATTTACACAAAAGAGCATCTATTGATAATACTACTTCAAGTTGGCGTGACTTTCGTTCATCGCGCAATAAGGTGGTTCACATTATTCGCAACGCCAAACGCTCTTTCTATCGAGACTCTATCAATAAGAATCTCGACAACCCTAAAAATCTTTGGCGCATCATTCGTAGTCTTGCGCCTTCCACATGCTCAAACTTGCCATCTCGTCTAACTATAGAAGGCAAAAATTACCATGATTATTATGAAATTGCAAACCTATTTAATGAGCATTTTGTTAACATATCTTCTACTGTTACACTAAACCAGACTTCTTTCTCACCTAACTGTGACCTTATTTCTGACTTTGTTTACTTTATTTTTTTATTTATTTATTTTTATTTATAACAATGTTTAATTAAGCAGAAGGCTCACATCACCGAGGTGTTTTTCAGAGAGGTCCTGCTATAATAATATGCTATATAAATGTATAATATAATAATCTAAATAAATCTAAATAATCTAAATATAAAAATATAAGTATATATTAAAACTAAAAACAAAGCTATCGAAATACCCATAAAATATATCTAAGTATCACTAAAAGTATATAGAAAATAAATTTAAATTAAAAACGATTTGAAAACATTAAGGCTAGATGCCTGTCGGACAGCAATATCTAAGTTGTTCCAGTCACCAGCCGCATGAAATATAAAACGCTGTTTGCCCCAATTAGTACGCGCACGTGGCAAGTGTAAATCCTGACGACGGCGTGTATCATAATTATGAATACTACAATTACTAGTAAAATTAAAATCAAAATCTATGATATTGTTAAGGCATTTATATACAGCTATACAGCGATGGCGGCGGCGGTGGATAGCTAAAGGTTCCCAATTCAACTGACTAAGTGCTTGGGTCGCAGAAAAGTACTTAGGTTGATCTAAGATCAATCTTGCAGCATTATTTTGCAATATTTGAAGGTGCTGCATGAGAACTTCATTGTTTTTATCACCCCAAACTAAATCGGCATAATTAAAAAGCGGTAATATAAGGCTATTGTAAAGTGTTAGGCGAGCGTTCAGCGGTAGTAAATACTTTATGCGACGCAAAATGCCGAGCCTCTGACAGACCTTTGAGCTTAAGGCATCTTTATGTTTTCACTTGGGCTATATTCACAATATCAAAACGTGTGGCGATGCTGCTTTACCTGATGCTCGTTTACGGGGCCAGTCATCAATGAACTACTACTCCAGTATTGGATTAAATTGGCTATGGTCAATTGACCATAGCCGCTTTAATAAATTTACATAATCAACATGTACTATTTACAATTTTTCCAATTATTTAATTGGCCCAGTAAAGATAGGGGGCTAAAAACGCTAAAACGGTGGAGCAAGGGGAGGCGGTGGGCAAAGAGTTGAGATGTTGTCTCGTTGACTCTAAGCGTTGAATGGACGCCGCTTGAAAGTCACGTGTACGCTTACCTCTGGCAGAGGGGGTAGGCCACATCGCATTCCCCTATACCCCACCGGGTATCATATAGTATTACGTAAGAAGCTATACACATGAACTTATTGTTCGCGGGAAGCTATATGAAAATTATGTACAACGCCTCTTCCGCGAAAACAAAAAATTTCTATTTGCCAGCAAATATTTTCTATATGGTCAAACCAGGTCATATTTTCATTAAGTGTAACACCTAAATATTTAAACGATTCTTTGCGCTCAAGTGGATGACCATTAACCTCTAATGAGATATTATTGAAAGAGCTAAGCTTACGTGCGCTACCAAATAATAAAAATTTACATTTGTCTATATTTAAAGTCAAAAGATTGTCATTAAACCACTTGCATAAGTGTTTGTTTAAGGTCAGCGTTCAGATTTTCTTCAAGATCCCTCATATTGGATGAAGAGCAATATATAACTGTATCATCTGCGTACAAAGACACCTCACAGGACTTGATACATGAGGGCATATCTTCACATAAATTAGGAAAAGCAGCGGCCCTAACACGCTTCCTTGGGGCACACCAACGGATACAGACTTTGCGGTAGAGACAGAACTGCCAATCACCGTGACTTGATTTCTTTGCGATAAGTATGATCTGAACCAGTCCACGACAACGTTACTGAGACCAGATTTGGAAAGTTTGTTGAACAGGATCGAGTGATCGACGGTGTCGAAAGCTTTCGACAAATCCAGAAAAACAGCACCAGTAACTAAGGTTTTGTCCATGTTCTGAAGAACCAAATCAGTGAAGTTTACGAGAGCAACTTCTGTAGATAGCTTTGGTCTGAAACCAAACTGTCGAGGAGTTAGGAATTTCTTTTCAAGAAGATAGTTGTATACTTGAGAGTGAACAGCCTTTTCTAGAATCTTACTCACTGTGGGAAGTATAGTTATCGGTCTGTAGTTGTTAGGATTGCATCTATCACCAGACTTGAATAAAGCAGAAACTTTACCAGATCTCGAAATAGAAGGGAATGTTGAAGACAGGAGTGAACGGTTGAATAGACTTGTGAGAACCGGAGCTAGAACAGGAGCTGAGTCCTTTAAAAGGCGAGCACTGATCTTGTCAAGGCCGATGGCTTTATTGGTCTTCAGACAGTTAAGATGTTTGCATACAAAAGATTCCTCAACTGGATGGAATACAAAACATTCCGAGTTTGAATTTGGATTGACAGAACATGACGAACAGCTTTGCCAGACATAATTCAAGCCTGATTTTATCTTGCTAGCTAATTTGGATCCAATGGATGAGAAGTGGCTGTTCAAGACTTCAGCGATCGATTTAGTGTTGGTATAAGAGACACCGTCAGCCTCAATACAGGATACAGAGGGAGTAGACTTGCGCTAAGTGATATCATTTAGTGTTTTCCATAGAGCACTAGAGTTCCCTTTGTTCTTATTTATCAGATCAAGATAATAGTCAGCTTTGCACTTCTTTAGTTGTTTATTAACAAAGGCTTTTGTTTTCTTGTACAAACTCCATTGGTGTTCAGAATTTGTTTTGACCGCCTTTCTATGGTGATAATCACGGTCACGCATAGCACTCTTCAGTTCTGAAGTCATCCAAGGTACCTGAATTCCTTTGATGCGGGCCTTCTTTATTGGAGCATGGATATTAGCGACATCTGAAAATAAACAGTCCCAAGTTTCAACAACTGAATTGAAGTCGTCGTTTTTTTCCAAGATGTTCCAATTGATTGCTTTCAGGTCACGGACAAAAGACTTCTTATCGTAATTACGATAGAATCGATATTCGATTGTTTTAGGTGCGGCTTTGGGAACACCAGATTTTATAGTACAATAGACAATGTGATGGTCACTAATCGTCGAGGGAATTACACCATTCTCTGTAATTTTCACCTGTTCATTCAGATATTATTATGTAATATTATGCAATGACGAATTCTATTAAACTAAACTAAACTAAACTACACGATGATTGTTGTTAACAAAGACAAGATCAATAGCTGTGCTTGATTGGCTACAGACCCTGGTAGAGGTGCTGATCAATTGTTCCAAATCGTTGATCCTTGCAAATCTCTGAAGCTTCTGTTTTAAATTATATGTCGAATCCTTCTTCTTTGATAAGACGTCAACATTAAAATCACCAAGCAGAGCAATTTCAGAATCGACAGGCAACTTGACAAGAGAGGCATTTAGATGATCAATAAATGTGTCACAGCAAAAGTCAGGAGCTCTATAAGCACAACAGACAAACATTTTCTTGCATTTTGCGCGATTTATTTCCACCCAGCATGTTTCAACATTTCCATCCGACAAGTCTGTACGGTGTTTATAAGGAATCCCATCACGCACAAATATAGCTGTGCCACCTCCACGCTTGTGTTTACGGTCTTGTCGAACTAAAGTATAGCCGGAAAGACTAACTTCAGAGTCCAAAATACTAGGAGTAAGCCAAGTTTCAGAGACTGTAAAAATGTCAGACGGCTTGCTTTGAATTAGTAGTCGAATTTCATCCATCTTGTTTACCATACTTCTTACATTCAAATGACTCACTCTAAAGCCACGAGCTTTCGGGAGCTCGTTTGTCCTAGGGCCATGATTCAGACTCACATCACCAGCAAGTAATATTAGGTAAGAGGCCGCCACAGAAATCCTGAGAAGATGGAAACCAACCATAAGTTTTAAAGATGGCGGTGAAGTTGTTCCAAGCCGGGAGTGTCGAGATAAGCCGGGCGTATTTCTTCCTGGAAAATGCTTTTGGTCTAGCTTGAGACTAACCAAAACAGACAAGGCGCCCTTAGGAACAGATTGATGCAGTTTAGGAGACTCCAGACGTAAAAATATAGACAAAGCTTCCACCTGGAACTACTTACTGTATTCCTCCTGTTTCTGTTGAGTTTGTTAAAACAAACCTTCAACAACTTTCTACTACCAAAGCTACTGGACTTAATGACTTAAGTAGCTATTTCTTAAAAATAGCTGCTTCGTCTATCTCTCCGTCCCTTGCTGCAATTTTCAATCTAAGTATTTCAACAGGTGTTTTTCCCGATCTCTGGAAATATGCTAAAGTCTCTCCATTACACAAAGGTGACTCCTTATTTGAACTTTCCAATTACCGTCCCATATCAGTTCTTGCTGTTATCTCAAAGATGTTTGAGCGACATGTTCATCAAACATTGTACAGTTTCCTGTCTCAGTATGAACTGCTTCTCGATTCCCAATTTGGGTTTCGACGGTATCGTTCTTGTGAGCTAGCACTTGCTGATTTCTCTGATTCTATTTTAACAAATATGGATAAGAAACTCCTAAGTGGACTTCTATTAGTTGATTTAACAAAAGCATTTGATCTCGTAGATCATAACTTACTGTTGTCTAAACTGCGTATCTATGGTTGCTCTTCTTCAGCTATATCTTGGTTTCATTCTTATTTATCGGATCGGTCTCAGAAGACACTGTTTAGAGGAACTTTGTCCGACTCACTTCCAGTCACTGTAGGTGTGCCACAGAGTAGTATCCTAGGGCCCCTGTTTTTTATTGTTCATCATTGCCAGAAATATTGGACATTGTCAGCGGTGTTACGCATGAATGAAAATGAAGTGGTTTTCTAGAGGAAAAATATAACTACATGGTTTCGAAGCACATATTTATATAACTATGATGTTAGTAAAACAATTCTTGCCAAAAAATAGTTACTTGACAATCAAAAGAACAACTATTATTTTTCTGTTGATAAGCCTCACCACAGGAAGCCCATGAAGGACAAGAAACAAGTTTCAAACGTAAATCGTTACTTTAAGCTTCCTTATTGTATCTCAGCAGTCAATAGGAGCTTGTAAAAACAAAATGGCGATATTTAGGGGGTTTTGAAGCTGTTTGGAGCAGTTCTCTGTGGTTTCTTGTCATTTTTAACTGAAAACTACGAGCTAACAACGCGTCGAATCGCTTAAAATTTAACCTAACTTCAAGCTTCTTGGGAACCTACATTCTGAAGGCATGCTGTCTATTTTGAGCGGTTTTGGATTTATTAAACACTCGTTTGGTGATATCGAGGTGGAGCTCTTTTACTTTTAAATTTTTCGAGCTCAAATAAGACGATTTTGGGGTCAAGTGTGGCCAGATTTATAGACGATGTATGGAATCTAGAGCTTTCGAAGCCTTTCGAAGGCAAGTAGTCCGGGAACCAATATTTTGCATGATTCAATGATCATTTAACGCTTATTTAGTAGCTTGTAGGGTGGGTTGTTTGTCGCGATGTGGAGCTCAGAGGAAATAAAACCCTATTCGCCGTAAATAGAGGAAGCTCTATATTCCCCATACATTTCCTATAAGACTCGGCGGCTATTTTGTAAGCTGAAACGCATCATTGCGCATGGATGAGCAGGCTCATGTCCCATATTTCTGGCAATGTATTTATGATTTATCATTAATGTTACCCTCCGATACTTCCTCTACTATGTTTGCAGATGACACATCTTTTCTTGTTTCAGGGCCCTCGATGACTTCCGTAAATAGTCAACTGAATGAAGTTGATATGTCTTTATCTGTATGGGCCGATAAAAATAAAATGGCACTGAAGGCAAAAAAAACTAAATCACTATTAATCACTACTTGGCAGAAGCGCCGTACTCTTCCTATCACGGCCCTTGATGTCCATATAAAAGGCGAGCCCATTGAACATGTCGACCATGCCAAAATGCTTGGCATTACCATTGACGATAGTTTATCTTGGGATAAACATGTCGACACGATATTTTCCATCATTTGCAGTCGTCTGTCTCTTCTTCGTCGCATCAAGCCATTTCTCAACTTTCAATCTGTCATGCGTTTTTACAATTCTTGTGTTAACAACTATTTTACGTATTGTTCTGCTGTCTGGGGAAATTGTTCACACTTGCGTCTTCTCCGTCTTCAAAAGCGTGCAGCTCGCATACTTCTTGGGGCTGACTTCTCGCGAACCTCTGTCTCTCTTTTCTCTGACCTAAACTGGATTCCTATCTTTGATCTTATCAAATTCAAAAAACTTTTAGTCCTCTTCAATGTACTTCTCAACCCTCATTCTCCGAAATGCTTAAAAAATCGCTTTCAACTTATTTCTAACACTCGTGATAGTTGTAGTCGTCGTACTAGGGCCTCATCACACGACTTGAAGTTGCCACATCCTCGCACTGATTCTGGTAAGAGGACATTAGCCTATAGTGCTGGCAAACTCTTTAATGACCTTGGAGTTGACTTCAAACACCTTGTCTGTCCCCCGTCTCCACTAACGCCTAAATCGTTGACTTCTTCTCTCTCCTCTCTTAAGCATAAACTACGCAAATTCTTCTTATCTCGCATTTCCACTGTTGATCATCTTGAAGACCTTCTTTGCTCTAATTGTCGCTACTCTCTACACTGTCATTGTCTATCCTAAATTATCTTCTTTTATTTTTTCTATCCATACTGTACTCCAGTATTTAATATATATCAGTTATCGTAGATTAATAAATTTTACACCGTAGTGAAAATAGGAACTGACGTTTCGGACGTTAGTCCTTCGTCGGAGTCAATAGAAAGTAAGAGTGAGAAAGATGTTTATATAGTAGAGGAGAGAGAAAACAAACCAATAAGAAAAAAGCGAGCCATAAAATAAAGGAAAACAAAAGGATCGAAAGCAACAATAGGTGAGAAATAACTTAATTATAAGCGAAGCGTTCGTTCATCCCGTGGGGATTAACGGTGCCAAGTAAATGAATTAAGCGCATTTCTTTTGTTTTACGATGATTGTTGCTGCCGTGGGTTAAACACAGACCAAAACAATAGCATTAAGCTCAGAATGATTAGCAGAGTTAAAGTGCCGAGCAACTGGTTTAGATAAATCTTGCTTGCGAATGTCGTAAAGGTGATCTCTAAAACGATCACCTAATCGGCGGCCAGTTTCTCCAACATAGAGCATGTTACAGTGTGAACATTGAATGCAGTAGATGACGTTAGAAGAAGTACAATCAAAATGATCTGTAATATTAAAGGAGGATTTGGGACCTTTAATAGAAGTTCGTGAAGCAACAAAGGGGCAAGTGTAGCAACGTTTGCCATCTTGGTGCCCGTAGCTACACCGTTAATCTGTCGAAAAAAGCGGTCGCCAAACGAAAAGGGTGAGAACAAGTTCAGCTAAACGCAATAAAGTAGGAGTGCTAGGTTCTAAAACGGTGCGACGATCAAAAAAATGTTTGAGAGCATTGAGACCTTCATCATTAGGAATGACGGTATATAAAGATTTAACATCCATGGTAAATAAAAACTTAGATTGAGAATTTTGAAAATGAAAGTCATTAAAAATCCTGAGGGCGTGATTAGTGTCTTTAATGTAGGTGGGTAGAGTCTATGTAGTTTTGTAATAAATTAATTAATATATTGTAACTTATAACAATTTGTAATTATATTATTTTATTTTATCTTTAATTTGAGGGCCGTAAGTTAGAAAACTGTAAATGGTTATTATGTATCCCTCCGTAAATAAAGTTATTGTATTGTATTGTATTGTGTGCCACCCTTACACTTTTTTAATACTCAAAAGTAAACCACGTCAATAGCTTAACATGATTGTTATTATGCACCATCATTTATATGAAACCTATCATAATCAATTGTGACTGAAACGATACCATAAAATATGGTAATGAACAAAAATTATTTTGATAACTAACAAGAACTTCTTATCGGTTTAGGTATGCATTACTTGATGATGATGGTGCCAGATATGACATGATGAGCACTCCTGCATCTGGTTTTACGAATGACCATACTCTATGGTTACTTCACCCTCTTCCAAATGACTTAGGGGTTGGTGTTAAAAAATATATATATGCATACATATTACATAAAAGATATACATATGCATACATATTTGGTGAGGTACCTGCAACAACAAGGAGAGTTGAAATTATCAGGTGCTCTGGCGGATATTTCATTTACAAGTTAGAACATGCTTCAGGATCCAATAGTTGCGGAAATTTATCATGGATTGTCTATGCCACAAAAGGTTAGTACAGCTAATTTCGAGCAAGGGCACTAGGACACCCGAAATAGTCATTTATATATAAGCTGTTCTTTGTTTATGATTCGGTTGCACGTGATTTATATTCTTGTTCTCTGGCTTCTATTAATTGTACTTCGTTCCAAAGGTCAAAGAGATCGTATAAACAACGGTTGTTTGGCTATACTGGCCAGTAACTGGAGCTTCGTTCTCGAACTGTTTGAATGATACTGACTACGCTACCACGCGATATCTATTACGTCACTAATATCTTTCCATCTCCTAGAATCACTCTAAAGTACCCCCTGTCCTAGTGCCCTTGTTTCGAGTTTGGTCGATCTTTGTTCACGCAAGTCTGTGATGCTAAATATAGGCTTGGACACATGGTGCTTCCGGTTGCGTGCAGCATTATACTCAACCACGAATAGTTTTGTTCCAGGAAAAGTTGCAAACTCTGGAAACTATCTAAACTATGTCGCTAGCAGTGTTGGTCGCAAAACCTTGCACCATATGCCCGAGTATAAGTGCATTTTTCGATTTTGATCGATAAATCTGACCTTTGTTTCGTTTATCAACTGTAATAGTATCAGCATCCCCGTCCACTACAAGCTCATCACCGATCGCATCATCGTCATCAGTCCAACTAACACCGTCCTCTTCAGATGCAGTAACTACCAGTTCAACTTCGATACAGTCTTCCATTCTTGTATCTACCATTACGTCATCACCGATCACATCATCGTCATCAGTCCAACCAACACCGTCCTCTTCAGATGCAGTGACTACCAGTTCAATTTTGATACAGTCTTCCATTCCTGTATCTACCATTACGTCATCACCGGTGATTCCATCGTCATCAGTCCAACCAACACCTTCCTCTTCAGATGCAGTGACTACCACTACCAGTTCAATTTTGATACAGTCTTCCATTCCTGTATCTACCATTTCGTCATCACCGGTGATTCCATCGTCATCCCTCCTTCAAATATCTTCCTCTTCAGCGATAGTGACTCTAAGTACTACTTCTACATCTAGTCTTGTTGCGTCTGACGCTGTATCATTTGCATCTACCATTGAATCCTCAACATCTGTACCAATAATACCTTCAAGTACTTTGTTACCAACAACGACCTCTTCTGCGAACAAAGGTATTTGTAAACATATCCGATATTTTTAATAGGGTCCTGAAGGGGGTCCTAATCCCATCTCCCAGCCCAAACTTTTGCAAAATCTCAGTCCCAGCCATGCAAAATCTCAGTCCAAGTTGTAGAGTTAGAGTTAGAGATTTGGCAAAATCCCAACCCCAGTAATGGCTAAATCCCAGTCCCAGTGCATGAAATCCCAATTTCCCAGCCCAATAAAACGCGAATCCCAGCTCTCATTTTACCCCTTCAGGACTCTCCTTTAAAAACTCTAGCTTCACTAATTTTGCTTTTCAAATTCAATTTTTTAGGAAACATATAAAAATGACAAGAATATATCCTTTTTTATTCTTCATTGATTTACAGTGATGTTCATCGTCAAGTTGACCATGATGGAATGGAATTCAGAGTTCCAAAAGCAAGGAAGTTCTTTAAGCACAGAACTTGTTGAAAAAATGACGATTAATGTAAGTACGAAACGCTCTACATATTTGCCTATTCAAATATATTACGCTTACAATATCTATTTCAAGGCATATAGACAAACACATTCCAACATAAATTTAATAAACATTTTATAAGACTCTTTGGAACTCTCCTACAATGCAGTTTGTAGAGAGGACAGAGGTACTTCTGATAAAGAGACTATTCACAAATAAATAATCTCTACTGAGGATACCTAGATCATCAAATAAGAGCTCTTCACTATCAATAATTTCAATAATTCTGGTCTGCCTTTAACCAGCAACCATTGCAACGTTGAAAAGGATGTGTTCATTGTGGTTAATATATGTTTTTTGTTCCTTTTTGACTCACGGATACTCCGTAGGAGTATTTGTGAGTATATGAAATCACTTTTGCATTTGAATAAAAAAACTGTGTAACAATGGTCTATTGTTCAAATATTCCTCCAGACTGCTTTGCGCGCTCAGTTAGCTCCTGATTCAAGGCTCATCGTAGTTTATAGAAGTTTAAGCTTAGTGTACTAACCATTAACTAGATTCAGTCACTCAAAGATGACCGGCAGTATTCTCTGCTTGAACAATCGAGGGTTAGTAGCAAAATAAGGTTTGAAACCGAAATAACATAACAAATTGTTTCGCCGTTAATTTGACTCGTTAACTTCGTCCTGCACTGAAATTGTTTATTTTCATTTTGGCGATTCTCACATGGTCTGGTTCAACTCAATGTTTTATAAAGAAACCAAAGGGCCTCAAATACTGCTATAAATAACAATGAAAAATACAAAACATTGCTTAGTTTTACGCTTTTTACTTTAGATCGATAATATTTCCTGTGAGCATGCCATTTGACTCTTGCGTTCAGTCATTGTCGTTTGACATCGTCGAACTCTGAAATTAAACCAACAAGCTAAGCGTTGAACTATAGAGAAATTTGGTCGAATAGAATGGCCAGCGATGCAAACACATTTGGTGAGTACGAAGAGGACAAAGACAATAACAATTCTGAAGGAATCAGTCTTGAAAAACGATCGCGGTGGTTTTACTATTTATTAAAATGAATCCTTCTCGAGTAAACAACATTCATTTCTCGAACAAGCCTGGGCAAGTCTAACAACCCACTTGACAGGACACAGGTATCCCATATATATTTTGTGGTAGTGGGCAGAGTAGTGGGCATATCCGTGAGTCGTCTCACCTTTGATTTCTTTTTGTTGGAAGTTCCTTACCCACATGACAGGTATCATTTCTGCTGCTCTTGCTGCTATACTGCTGTTGCTGTTGCTGATACTGCTGCTGTTGTTGTTAGTGGTGTTGCTCCTGTCGCTGTTTTGTTGCTTTTGCTATTGCTGTTGCTGCTGCTGAGTGATGTTGTTGTTGATATTGTTGTTGCTATTATTGCTGCTGCTGTTTTTATTGTTTAATACAACAAATACATAACATTTTTGCAGATTCAGAAATTCTACACAGGAGACAGAAGCTTCAAAAAGATAACAGTGACTCTGTTCAGGTACAAATAGCCAGTGTAAAACAATCCATCAATAGATGATCCCCCATGCTATCAATGCTGTAAAACAGTTGAGCAGTCAAATATTCTTGGTGCATACCAAACCTCGATACAATGCGAAATTCTTCAATATTTTAGCACCAAAATGCCAAAAGTCCACACGACACTTAGGTGTAGATTACTTCTGTTGACAGGAAAGGAAGTGTCATAACTGAATTCACAATCGGCTATACAGTACTGGATTCCATTCAAATCATGAAGCTACAAGAACATGTTACAATGACTGGAAAAATCTCCACACTGCCTGCACAGATTCTAAATATCTCCTCAGATAAAGGTAAGACCATGCACATACTTAGTAAGTGGAACAGGAAAAAGTAAGCATCCATAAATGGCTAATTCAGTATGAGTAATATTAATTGAAACAATGTGACATTAAACTAAATAGAACCAATATTAAATTCTAAATGTTCTATATATTGCTCTTGTTAGTAATGCATGTTTCTGTACTTTTTCTTTTCGCAGTCCCAAATGCTCCTACAATCATTTCTGCGTCAAGCAACAGCTCGACATCTATTCAACTCCACTGGACAGGTATTTCAGCTGTAAGACTTACAGGCTATCTTGTCTTCTACAAACAAGCTGGCAGTCGATTTGATCCAGTTAAGTTCGAGTCCGTGTCGCCCTCAGTCAGGCAAACAGTGATCAGCGGTCTTCGGAAGTTCACACGTTATACATTCCGTGTGCTGGCTTCTTCCAGTAATGGAAAAGGAGTAGCAAGTGAGCCAGTTACACTATCCACAGATGAAGGTGGTAAGTGAAATCATAGCAAGTTTTGTCTCCATCCCTATATCTTCCTTCACCACCCAATCGCTCTTCGGTGCCCATCCTGCCTCCCCCTTTTTATTCCCCTTAGCTATCTTCATGTATCTATTTGTTGATTGCTTCTGAAACGATCTCTTTATAATTATAGAAACTTAATGGAAAGTTTAAGTTCCCAAAATAATATTCCAAGCATTGCTCTAAGAATGCATGGGCGAAAAAATCAAATTGGGTTTGAAGCCACGACCCTCGGAATGCACTTGATGTTCTACCAGCTAAGTTACAAGCTCAGACTGGAACAGGCCGTAGTAATCATGATAGTAAGTCATTCTTTATAATTACATCTTTTTCGACGTAGTTCCATCCGTGCCACCAAGTAATCTTGAAGTTATCGTGTACAGCTCTACACGGATCGGTCTGGTGTGGGACGCCATCAAAGACAACCAGGCTAATGGTATACTGCTTGGGTATAACATATCGTTTACATGGAGTGACAAGATTGATAACCAGTTACATATCAGAAACACAACAGTCCAACCAATTGGTGGCTCACCCATGCTCTTACTGGACGATCTAGAGAGCCATACAAAGTACACTTTTAAAGTTTGTGGGTTTACTTCGAAAGGTTGTGGACCCTGGAGCAAAGAAATGACTAAAAGCACCATTTCCGACGGTATGTTGAACTGAATATGTCATTTCAGCTTTTATTGATGTGTCATTCTAGTCACAATAGAAACCAAGCACTGAATTTGCTCACCTCCTACAAAACATATTCAGAGTCATTTAGTTTTGACGAAAGAGCTTGTTGAAAATGGAAATAATTGATAATCTTGATGCCATGCTTGTCAGCAGTTAACGTCATCGTGAATGTCAACTTCATCATCAATATATTTTACATCCTCTTATCGCCATACATGCCATTTTCATGATCCATTATCAAACGTTTGTGAAATGTCAATTTGATGCTCTGAAACAGTTATGATATCCATTAGGATAAAGTTCATGATGCTTTTTACGTAAAGGAAACTGTGCTTTGACCATCTTAACTGCTAGTAATTTTTATTTTTTGAGCTTGGTTTGTGTTTTTTTGGTTGCGTTATTCAAATTATTTGTTTTTTGCTTACTATTTAGTTCCTAGTCAACCTCCAAGTAACATCACTTATACAAACCTCACATCCACGTCTTGTGCAACAATCCACTGGAGTCCAATTCCTCCCGACCACCTCAACGGCGTTCTGCAAGGTTACCATGTAATCTACAAACTGGTAACACAATCAGAATTAGAAGTGGAGGATGGAACTACAACCACATTGTTTCTTGAACCCAATAATCGTTCTTTGGAACTGAGTGATTTAGAAGCTCATGCCATTTACAAAGTAGAAATCGCTGGTATTAATGACGCTGGATTAGGAGTAGCAGAGACTGTGTATGTTGGTAAGTCACCAACTGAATAATGGGAAATGTCAATGTGCCACATTTTCTATCAAGTTTTCTCATTTTGCCTAATTTAGTAACCAAGAAAATTTTGATGACTTTGGAAATGGAGAGAAATGTTCACTTATATTGTTCCAAATTAATAATCTTATCATTACTTTATAAACTGTTTTCTTCTCTACAAAAAGGTGCTAAAATTATATAATATATTCATTATTTTATAATGAGAACACAGTTAGATTTTTCTTCGTTTTAAGAGTCCATTATTAATATTTTAACCAGGAACTTGTCGATGTCCAAAGACTCTCTACACAAACTTCTGGGTCTATCCACCCTATTTGACCCAAAACACCAGCACTGATGTTATTGATGGGATCTTTCCCAGCATTGTCACTCAAATGCTAACTTGGGCTTGTGGTGTTTGTATCAACGGCCATGGAGATACGATACTAAATATGACGTCTAATGGTAGAGGTATGACGTCACTAAAGAACAGTGTTGTTGGGGTAATAGAAGACATTGAAGATGTTCCCCAAGTCAGTTTTCCAATCTATGGAAACAAGGACATCAAAGAGTACAAAGGAATACACCAATATGTGCACGTAGTGGACTCCCCTGGAATAGCATTTATAACAGTCAAAGAGCCGCCTAAATCGTTTGCTGTGTCAAAAGTCATCATAGGTTGTTTACCTCTCATTGGTCTTGCCATGTGCATGACTTATATTGCTGGATTTGTTGTTTGGCTATTGGTAAGAATGCGATTCCCCTTAAGGTGACTCGACCCAATAATTTTGCATGCGCACCTTCCAACTTTGAACTTCATATGCCCAAAGACATTGATTCCAATTCCGTATCCACTACAACACATATGTTACATATAGACTAAATTTCAAAATGATATTTTTTCGAGGACATCGTCACACCGCATTTTCTAGGGAAATGCTTTATTTTGCCTATACCTTGAGTGTTTGTCTTCCTCTGGGCGACGTTTCGTCAAAATCTATAAGACGAATTTGGAGATATTTGAGGATTTCAAAATGAAGAGCATAATTTATGTGAAAACTAAACAATGGACTTCCCGTACCCAAAATTGCTACTTCTGAGGTATATATTTACAAAAAAACATCCCTCATTTTATTATGATATGTCCCTAATACTTCATTGAAAAATTAGAGGGTAATCCAGTAACGCGATCTTGCCATTGAATTGACTAGTATTATTTTCAAATAATCTTTAGGAATCAAGGCAAAATGAGCAATTCCCAGTGCCATTTACCAAAGGAATCAGGGAAGGATGTTGGTGGTCCTTCATTACCATTACTACACTTGGGTAAGTTATCTATTTTAAAATTAAGCAAAAAGTTCCATGCTGATAAAAAAGTAAGAGACGTTACCTAAGACGCGTTGCACAACAGGATATTTAATAGCGATATATATCTCATAAAGTCACAATAGGAAAGGTTCAACATATCTGCCACCATCATCGCAGTCAACTCTGATACACACTTGTTATGCGATCACTGTATGTTTCTATGGCTTTCATGGTTTGCACTCTGCAACTCGCTTCTTCGATGGCAAAACATCACCTTTTATGTAGTGTATGCCGCCCTTCTCCACGAAACTGATCTGAATGTTGTTTTTTGTTTGTTCATAGTTATGGTGATCGCCACCCAATTACAGTAATTGGTCGTTTATTTGCAATTTTGTGGACCCTTTCTGGCTTGGTGATTATTTCAATTCTTATTGGTGGATTCACAACATCACTGACAACAGTTACAATGAGTGGTGACATCATAGTTTATGGAACTAAGGTAGCTTCGTAACTTTTTAGTTTGGTTAAGATTTTGGGTCTAGTTACAGTTCAACACCTTGAACGAACACTCTGACAGGTCTATGTGATTAGCATTATGCATTATCATAGTCAATGTAGGCCATAAATCACCTACTAATAAGGTTGTAGCATTTTTCTTAACCCTTTGTTTTTTTGTTGTTTTTTTACACAGATAACTGTTATCGAGAACTCAACCGAACATTACGCAGGAATACTGAAGAATGCAATGATAAAAAAAAGTACGCAAACTTGCAATTTTGGCGAAACAAACTTTTTTACTAAACTGATATAAATATATTTTAAAAATGGATGAAGATAGGGACGAAGAACGATATTCGTTTATATATGTTATGAAATTACATTTAACACATCGCACAATACCTTTTTCACCCCCCGGATAGAAGCGCGACATTTGGCGGTGCACCAATTTCGTGCTGTGCAGACAACCATATGAAATGTACTTTACTGCTTTTTTTAAAAAGCTTAATAGCTTTGCCTTTTTTGCATTTCTAGAATATCTTTGCAACAATGTAACTTGTATTAAAGAAACGTTGGACAAAGGTGTTGTAAGAGGTACTTTGATTGACACCTACGTTGCCGCTGACCAGAAACATCGCCTGTTTAATGAGAATATTACTGCTACGAAGCTGCTGGACAAGAATATCGGCTACGGTGTTGTACTTTCTGGAGAGGCCAAAGTAGTACGAAAGAGATGTAATGATTTTATGAAACGAAATGTTGAGGAGATTTCCAAGGTTATACAAAACTACACAAGCACTTTAAAGGTAAGGACTTCATCGGGCGATCACGTCGGCTGTGTACCTCGTCATTATCTCGTTGCTGTCAAAATCACGCAAAAGAAGTGAGAATGATGATTTGCATTGGTTGAAATCATGACATAATACAACAGGACCACTTGACTTGCACTTCAATCCACCTGTCATTCCCCTGAGTTAATATATTTTCTTAATGGTAAAATTAATCACAGCCTTACCAATACGCAAAGATATTAACTCAAGGGAATAAAAGGTGGATTGAAGTGCAAGTCAAATGGGCTTCTTGTATTGTGTCATGATTTTAATTCGTTTTATCTTTTTATAGCCGTCTTCAAGAAGTAGACAGGTGGAAAAAGGCACTGGTTTTTTTGACAGCGAATCTCCCACTTTTAAAACGGCACTGAAATGGCCATTATGGGGATTGATCATTGCTGTGATTTGTGGGCTACTGTGGCAGTTAATGTGGCGAATACATCAAAGAAAAGGTATTTTGCTTCTATTATCTTTTAGTCCAGCAATATGGTGCAAAAAATGGTCGGATTGCGCACTTTTCGTTAAAGGCACCAAACTCGGCGTAATACAAACTGACTGGTTTCAGCTATCTCATAACCTCGATTTCATTCAGGGGGAGGCGAATTTGGTACTCAGGGGGAGGGGCTTGAAAAAAATTACATTTTTTAAAATTTTATTATATATAATCAAATTAGCACTAAACTTACCAGAATTACATTTTTTTTAAAAGCTCACATACTATAAGCTTTGAATATCTTGCAATTTTAGTGCTTATTTTATAAGATATAATAAAATTGACATGCAATAATGTGGGTCAAAAAGAAGGAATTACAAAAGTGATATTTTTATGCATTGAATTTTTGAATTAACCATAAAGTAAATTAACTGTAAAGATATTAAAGAATGAAAACCTAACATCTTTTTTTTATTGAAAGTCTTTTTTATTTATTCATTTTTTATTTGTTTTTTATTTATCTTTTATTAAACCATGTAGGGATAAAGTCACAATCTTCTTCCCGACTTTCAATATTTAAAAACGAAACCAAGCAATTAGTCAACATATTTTACAAAGATTTCAGTACAAGAATTAAAAGCCTTGGAGCTAAACACAAGCGTCAAAGACAACACCTAATCCATATGAAAAATGTTAAAAAACCTGAAATGATTCAACTTTGTACTTTAAAACAACAACAAACGTAATCTATTTGTTGATAAATATTTTACAATATGATTTGACGCGTCCTCTGATTGGACTGAAAACTTTGTGCTGTGTTTTAGCCGCACTTGTATATTTTGTGATGATATTGTAAAAAAAAGAATTGACAAAAGCCATGCATGAGAAAAAAGTTTTTGAAGATGGAAATGTTAAGAATATTGTATAAAATGGAATTGCATGCCTAATAAAGCTGTTATATAAACATTTTACAAATTTTGCCAGGATAAGGTCATCCAGCTGATCTGATGATCTGTCACTGCAAAACTGAGGTCAGTGTCGTGACTGCAAAAATTGACGTATAAAAGTTTATATCTGAGATAAATCTAGATTTTGAGGAGAAGTTTTTGATATTTTGTATACATTTACTATGATATTCATTATTGAGTGGGAAAATAAAATAAAGAAATAACCGTTTCCCGAGTCGCTGGGCTACTAAGGATGCCGACACTTCAGTTTTGCATATTTATTCTGATTGGCTACCATTTCTTCTCAGATCAGCTTGATATCTTTAGAGACATGACGACGCTTTTGAATATCTTAAACATTTGATTAGAACTAACTAGTGATAATAATGTATAGCTAAGTGTAAGCTGATTATTTATTGTAACAAAGATTGTAGGAGCTGTATCAGCCACAAATAGAAGCAACATTAAACCATCCAAGCAGTTAAATGGATTTTTTTGCTGTTCAATTCTTCATTATTCATAACTGATATCAAACTGTATGTTAACATCAAATGTAGGGTGACTTGGCTGATTATATCACAACTGAAGTGCGGTATACGAAGCCTTGTCGCCACAATCAGTCCTCTTTTATGCATTAATTACCGTTCACGGGCATACTTGATCAAGTCCTGAATACATTTTTCCCTCCACTATACTCTTTCTCTGGCCTGTTTCTGCTGTATGTTCTTGTAGGGTAGCGGGTTTTCCCTACAACTTTGATGAAGAGACTTATCTCCAGAACAACAAGTGGCTAGTAGGTAAGAGTTGCATACCGAGAATGGAGGTTATAATCCCTATATACCCCGAGGGCTGCAGCTAGGCCCGAGGGATATATTGGTTTATAGCCGAACATTCGAGGCATTTACCTGTCTTATTGCATATCTAATTAGGTTTTCCTCCCTCCTTAAAAATCAACTTCCAACTTCTCATTTCCAGCTTTCCATTTCTTAGATGTCGTGACCAAGTGTATCATAGCGAGACTATACGTGCGGAGACACTTTTTTCGGCTCGTAATATAAAGCAATGGTTGCGGAATGATGTGATCGTCCGGGTGTCCGATAGTCCGGACGATCATATTTCTCACTACAATGCTACTCCTGTGTTCAAACCATTTACTCTTTTAAATCTTTCTTGAGAAGTTTTGTCTTTGACGTTTTTTTTTTAATTCAGTCACCTGTCAAAGAGAGAGCTTCTCGAGATTTTCTATTTTGCACCGCCAAGCGTATTATCTTCGAACGTAGCCTCGACATGATGCACTTGGTCAAACAACATCTCGGAAATGGGCTATTGGATCCAAATTCCAATTCTACAAGCCCGTTCATAGTTTAAAAATTGTTTTTATTCCGCATGCGATTTTATCCCGAATTTCTCACCTTTACCTTTTGTTTAATAAAAAAAAAAAAGTTTAAACAAAAGAAGGTAAGCAATTCAGGGTAAAATCCCATATCACAAAATAAACTCGCGCGCTGATTGGTCCGAGATGAAGAATATGTGACGTAGATAACGAAGGATTCAGCGCGGAATCCAACGCTTTCAAAGCTGAATTCAATGAAAGATCAGGGATCCAGCACAAAAGTTTTTTCTTATTATCACTTGATTTTCTTAACGTATGGCATTAAAAAACAATCAAAAAAAGAAGATTAGTTTGCAAAGAGTTTGTTAAAAAGCGAATTTTGCTATAAAAACGAAGAATGTTTGATAGCAGTCTGAAAAGATGAATTCAATGAAAAATCAGGAAGCCGGCGTTTTGTTTTTCTTTCTCTTGCTTTTTATCCTCATCCGAGTCGCTGTTAGAGCAATTATTTTGTGATTTGGGATTCAAGAAAAATTCATTGTCTGACTCGGGAATTCCACGATGAATTTCACTCGAAAAAACGATATCGCACTTGTCGCTTCGCTTTACTCGGGAAATTCATCGTGGAATTCCCTCGTCATCCAATGAATTTTTCTATAAAATCGCGCACTGAAAACGATTCTTAAACTTTATTTGAACTGTCTTATAGTTGGAGCCTCAGCTGTGTTGTGATTATCCAACGCTGAGATTCAAAAGCCAAAGTTCAGTAGATTTCTTTAGATAGAAAATATAGACAATCTAAATATTGTACTGATATAACTTTACACCGTGTCAGTCGAGCTTTCTTTCGACGAGTGGGTTCCGAAGTTTGTTCGAACAATCTTTGGATCCAACTTCGGAGCTTCGTAGCTTTATTCGTTACTTTTCCACTTGGCTTCCGTTGCAAAATTTCAAAAATACATTAAAACCAGAAATTAGCTTACTCGATCAGTAATCCATTATTTATTTTTTTGTTTATGGAAGGTAGAATTTTCTAGGATATTTTAACATTACGTAAAGCAAAAGTGTTGCAGAGAGGATCCAGAAGCCGGAAAATATCTGCATGTGTAATCCTTTTTGTCGAACAGGATTTGTAACTCTGATCTGCATTGAGAATGTAAGAGAGACTAAAAAAACGCTAGACGAAACACCGGCCAAAGAAACACAAAAGTACTCGTTGTACAAGCCAATAACATGTAATTCAAGTACTGAGTGAGACTTTCCCAAAAAGTTTGCCGCCTTTTGCAAATATTTGGCTTCTCTCTGAAAATTGGCGCTTCGTTCTTCAGAAAATTCGCTTACGACTTTACAGCCGTTTTGGCGATGCCATATTTAAAGCTTTCCTCAGATATATTTCCAGACCGTTCTTCGGGTTCACGTTAAACAATTTATTTTTGTCTTGTTAGTGTAATCGTTGTCAAGGTGGTCGCGATGCGAAACCCATGTTTCTATGCAGGATTAAAACAAAGGTTTCTGAGCTGGGTTCTTTCGGTTTTAATTTAAGATTTAGTTAATATTCTGGTCAAAAACATAGCAATATGTTTTTCTCGATTTTAGAAAATCTACTTCAAAAAATTATCGAAAAGATGAAAGTATTTTTTTGTGGTGGTAAATGCTAAAGAATTCAAATAATAATGATATCTTTGTCGTTCAACTTCAGTGTTTTCACAAAACGAACGTTCTCTATTGTGTACAAAGAATAATTCAATTGTAACATTCCTAGAGACGCTGACATATTTTATCAAAGCCCCTGACATCATTCTGATTTCTTTTCTTTCTTTTCAAAGTTGATTTCAAATATACCAAACATGAACAGCTGCGGCATTTGCATCGGAATTCTTTGAAGAAGACAAATTTCTTGGAGGTAGTGGACTTGATTAATCCAAAAACAGAAACTTTTCAAAGTTTTCAAGAGGAGTATAGTCCTTGTCATGAGATTTAAGGTAAGACTCTAAATATACCCCTATTTTAGTATCTGCTTCAAGCATTAGTCCTGTAAGATACCTATGTACATAGCTTGTAATACAAACTACGTTGGTACAAGCTAGGCAATAAGTCAAAAACTTGCAAACATAAAGATTTATAGAACTCTTAAAGATGATAGAAACCACATTTAACATTGTAAATTTATTAAGGTATTTATTTGAAGCACAGATTTGTAGATTTGATTTATTTTCTAATTAATCTGGGAGACTTAGTTATGCTTCCAAAACCGTTTAGCTAGTCTAATCGTAGCTTTAAATGTAACGAAAATCTGCTTAATAATAATAAGCTAAACTAAGAGGCAATAATAAAAGTTAGGAGTAGAACTTTGGGTAGGGAATCTAGATTAGATATTATTTTATATTACTTTTAATTTCACTCAATTATTCATAAAATCTAAATCTCTAGGCAAATCTAAATTTACTGTAATCAAACCCGTTATATTTTCACCTGTTACATGCAGGTAGCGCAAAGGACACTAATGCGCATGCTTGGAATATGAAAAATGAGAAAAAAATGCGAACTTTCGGCAAAAACCTGGAAGTTGTCTAAAACTAACGTAAGGGATTTATCTATTTATCACTATCTTTATTTATTGATTATCTTACAATTATTTTGTAGATATTTGCAATTCTTGTTTTGATATATAAACCCTTTAAATAAATCCTACAATGCCTTGTTTTCCGCTTTTGACGTCCAATTTATTCTTTTGAAATTTACTCCTTTGAATGAAATTGAAAATAATAAACTTGACGTTAAACACAGAAAACAAAGCATTGTAGAAATATAAAAGAAATATAAAAGAATTAGAAGAGATACAACATCGAATAAACCATAGGTGGTCCTTAACTTTGATAAACGGTTTCGGTCAATATTGGCCTTCTTCGTTATTTTTTTTATTTTTTTTTTATTTTTTTCAGTGATAAATAAGAAAACGAAGTAAAACCTTACATACAAAATATGAAAAATATAAATTAATAAAACTATGACAATAGAACTAAAATAGAAAAAGAAAGTGATTACATATCATATGGAACGCTTTTGTTGGAATTAAATTCTTTTCTTATTGAGTCCATAAGGGTTAGAGTAACACGTTTTGCACTTCAAAAAAAAAAACTCTATAGTCACAATAAATTTATCTATATTGTCATTGCCGATGATTTTTTCGATATTTATACATTTTAGATCATTTATCTAACTTGTATCTGTTTAGATATCACTTAATCTTGAGTGACTTAGTTAGCTTTCTTCAAAAGATTTGAAGATTTGAAATATTTTTTCAATCATTTTGTCCAAATTTTACTAATGAAAAATTTTGTTGATATTTTGAAAACAAAGGACAAAGTAAGTATATGTGTAATCATTATAACCCCCCTTTTTTATCGGGAATTCGGCCAGTGTCGAGAAGGTTCGATGATCTGTCATCAGCATTTTCAAAGAGGTTCCAACTTTCCTTAGTTACTGTTGCTATATATAACTCTCAAAACTATAGAAGCAAAGATGTTCTCTGTGATTTAACTTCCACCTGAAACAATTAGAACTTTGGAAAACAAATCCTGTCTGGGAGAAAAAGAAAGTAAAAACTTTATAAAACTGCTTTTCGTTTTGGACCCGGAAGTCGTTTTTTCATTCCAATGGCGTCACACTTAAAAGCTCTATGGCCTAGTTTCATTTGACGTCATTTCCTGTCTCGTGTGGAATGTTCATCAGTTGAATCACAAGTTTTCAGTAGAATCTTTCTACCTGACAGCAAAGTGGTGGTCAGTGTTTTAGCATCGTTTGGACTAGACAATGATTCAAAGACTTTTATCATCTGATTGCTGAAAGTGAGACTAAAAGCAAATACAAAAGAAATCAACATTTTCTTAATGAAATTTGTGCCATTTCTTTCCTTGAATTTCCTACTTGCCTCCAATCCAAAATCATATTGAATTAAGCTTCATATCCAACAAGCCAAAAATGAAGTAGGTTGCAGGAAGTATTGTATTCAAGGTTAGGGTTCTTCAGTTATTCGTTGTTGGCTATTGTTTTATTTGTTCATGCCTCAGGAGGTGTCCTGCAAAACCAAGAAAGAGCCAAAACTATTTAGTAAATATAATTAAAATAGATAAACCGCTTCTGGCTCACTGGAATATCGGCTGATAATGTCCGAGGATGAGAAATCGTCCGAAAAAAGAATATTTGGCCGAGAAGCGAAGCTTCGAGGGCAAATATGATATTTTGAGGACCATTTCTCATCCAAGCCGTTCGACATTGAATATTCTATTGTTTGACATTAGGTGTCCAACTGTTTGTTGGTTTTTAGTAGTTTATAAAAACAATTTCGAAAACAATCCAAAAACTTCATTCACGAAACATGGATGCTTATCATTGAAGACATTTACAGTATTTATTGTTGATTTTTTCGTGTTTCCTGGCGTAGTTTTCTCAACCAGTCTTTGTATTTTACTCTCACTTGTTTGTAAAAACCGAGTTTCTTTATTTTCCTTGTTTTTTTCTTTTCTTTTTTTTAACGTTTTTACCTTCTACTGGACGAATATCACTTCGGACGGGGGATATCGCATGATACCCGTCCTGCACGTGACCCATTTGAACCAATGACAGCGCGCGAAAATTCATCGTTGGGATATAATAGCTAGTATCTCAAAATTTCTGATCGCGGAAAATCAATTGATAATAGTGCTTTGAATTGCTCTCTGCCATGAAAATACGAGGAAAAAATCTTTATAATTCCTTTTAGTATCCAAATTACTCAGG